>OVAV01000296.1:0-20542 GCA_900406375.1 Iberis amara | reverse complement strand
ATATATATATATATAAGAGTGTGATATGTGCCTCCACACTTTTTTTTCTATGAATAACATAAAATATACAACAAACACAAAGCACAAAATAAAACTAAGCCGGTGGAATATACAAATTTTCCAGAGACATAACCTAAAAGAGGGAGCATGGAAAGAAATACTAAACTAGGAAAACAAAACATAAGATCCCAAGGTAAACCATAACATTCCGATCGATAGAAAAACGACAAATAACTAAACGTCAAAAGAGCCGAAAGTTTCAAGCAGGAAAATAA
The DNA here is from genome assembly GCA_900406375.1 of Iberis amara. Taxonomy (NCBI): domain Eukaryota; kingdom Viridiplantae; phylum Streptophyta; class Magnoliopsida; order Brassicales; family Brassicaceae; genus Iberis; species Iberis amara. Next base: position 20,267 of record OVAV01000296.1, on the reverse strand, counting down.
GAAGCACGATGAACATTCTTTGATTGCGATTCCTCCCATAGCGAATAGGTCTACCTCTTCAAAAAAAATCATAGATTTTATTCCGGATCAAGTGGACCAACACGACAATATGTGCCCCATACTCTATTTTTTTACTTATTTGAATAATTAGTTGTAATTTATATTTGAAGCATTGATAAAAATTGGGTTACAATAAAAAAATAGAGTGATTTTCGCTCTAGTGCATTTTCTGGAAAGTAATTACACCCTAATACATATTTTCATTTTAGTGCACTTTTGGAAAATAATTACATTCTATTGCACTTTTATAAGTGATGTGAGTGTGATTATCATATGAGAAAATAATTACATTCTATTGCACCTTCTATAAGTGATGTGAGTGAGATAATCACATATGATGTGAGTGAGATTATCATATGTGATTACTTTGTTTGTCATGCTTTATAATACGAGAGAAGTGATGTTTTTTCAATCATTAAAATCTATATAGTTTCTAAAATAAAAAAAAAATTATTATAAAATTCATAATTTTTTTATATTTTATAACAGACACTTGTTTTTTCTTTTTTTGGATACTGAAAAAAAAAACAAATTAGCATTGTGTACTTTTTGGACATATAAAAAATACACAAATTAGCATTATGTACACGACGCTTGTGTACACAATGCCAATTATCTAGTACATACAATGATCATGTAGTATGTGTACAAAGTCGTGTACACGATGTTTGTGTACACAATAATCGTGCATGATGTATAAAAAATGATCAATGTGTACAACGTTGTTTACACATGATTATGTAGTCTGTGTACAACAGTATGTATACGATGCTTGTGTACACAATGATCATGCAATATATGTACACAATGATTATGCAGTCTATGTACAACTTCATGTACATGAGATTATGACACCGTACACAAAATGCATGGGCATTGTCAAAATGGATTAGCATTGTGTACACACATTACTAAAACAATGTTTAAACATTAAGAAAAGAATTTCATTAAAGAATAATAGAAAAATAAAGAGAACCTTATTTTTTCTATGTTCAAATAAAACAAAACAAGTGTTTATTTAAAATACAAAAATTTATGAATTTTGGTATTATTTTTATTTTTGTTGAAAATACATGGTATGAAATATTTGGTTTTACCAACGATGAGTTGGCCCAGTTGGTTTAAACGTAGTCGTTGGTGATGTTGTGCTCCTGGTTCAATTCACGGTGGGAGATGTCTGCTCTCCAAATGAGAGTTATATAACATAGTTTGGGCCTCGCCCTGGGAAGATGTACGAGCTTCGGCCCAGAACTCTCTGGTCTTCAAAAATTTTTTTTTAAAAGATTGAGGATAAAAGAAAAATAATCTAACACATAGTATGAGAGTGAAATGTGTATAATCATCTAGAATGTGACACATGACAAGAGAGAGATAATGAATGGTAGAGTGTAAAGCTTAGGTCACACGAGCATACACTCGCTCTCCACTCGACTGGGGTGTACAACGTCGTATACACATGATCATGCAGCATGTGTACAACGGTATGTACACGATGCTTGTGTACACGATGATCATGCAATATGTGTACGTAACGATCATGCAGTATGTGTACATAATGATCACGCAGACTAAGTACATCTTCGTAGACACGATATTGTGTACATGATACTAATTATCCGGTGTACACAATGACCATACAGTCTGTGTACACCTTCGTGTTAACGATATTATGACGCCGTACACAAAATGCATTGACATCGTCAAATGAATTAACATTGTGTACACATAATACTTGAACAATATTCAAACATTGAGAGAAAATTTTTATTGAAAGATAATAGAAAAATAAAGAGAATTTTTTTTCATATGTCCAAATGAAACGAAACAAGTGTCTATTTATAGAGTACACAAAATTATGAACTTTGGTATAATTTTTATTTTTGTTAAACAAATATATACTATGAAATAATTGCTTTTAAACATTGAAGATAAAAGAAAAAATATCTGACACATGGTAGAAGAGAAAAATCTGTATAATCAGTTATTAGTTGACACAGGAAAGAGTAAATGGTAGATAGTTTCTTTTTCCTCAAAGTCTTTTTCTTGTAATTATTTTCTTAAAAGTATATTGAATCCACCCCTGGATACAATATATATATATATATATATATAAAGCTAGAAACCTAAAAAAGAAGTTTCTTAAATTTCAAGAAAGTTATTCATGAACAGACATATCTTTAAGAACTAAACTAAAGTTTTCTTCAACACACAGTTGATTCATTTCAGCATTCCCCCTAAATATTGGCTGGTGAATGTCTAATAAGTCTATATTACCATGAATATTGTCACACACCCTTGTTGATGTTGCCTTTCCAAAAATGTCGGCAAGTTGATCAGAACTTTTGGTGTATGAAGGAAAATTAATTTCAGCTTTTGACTTTTCTCAAACGGAGTGGAAATCCACTTCAATATGCTTTGTTCTTTCATAAAAAACCGAGTTAGATGCAATGTGAATGGTTGCTTGATTATCATAGTGAAGAGTGATTGGCTCAAAATCCTTACTCGAAGATCTTTGAAATTTTTTTTGAGATACAATAACTCTTTTGTCATTTATTTCATTGCTTTATGCTCTGCATCATCACACAAAAGAGAGATCACCTTATGTCTTTTGTTTTTACATGTGACCAGATTGCCTCCAGCAATAATACAATAATTCGTCGTGGATTTTCGGATTGTTGACGATCTTGAGCCAAGTTCGGAAAAATTAAAGATAAATATTTGGAGTGAAAATGACCAAAATGAACATGCCTAACAAAGCTAAAATAAGCCGAATTTAAAGCTGAATGAGTTGCAAAAATAGAATTTTCCTTATCCAAAATATAGAGACCATCATTTGCATAACTTTCGCAAAAATATAAACTTTCAGACACACATCTAGAGAATAGGGAGTTCGATTCAACTTTTAAAATTTTCAATAATTTAAATATAGATTTTATATTTTAAGTTTTTATGTACATTTTTAACCTATAAATATTTTATTATATTTTGTATTTTTATTAAAAATTTGATAGTTATAAAATTTAAAATGATGAAGTGACATGATGACAACTCATATTACTCTCTTGATTTACTCTTATACTTATGATTGTATATTATGCTTTCCTTACTTGTCTAGGCTATTCCTAGGGCTGGGAATTTTACCTGAAACCTTAAACCCGAACCGGAACCAAATTTTCAAATAACCCGAATGGGTTTTACAATTTTTTAGTATGGGTACCCTAACCGAACCGGACTTGAACTGAAACCCGAATGGGTACCCAAAAACCCGAATGTATTTATATATAACTGATTTTTATAGGTAATTCGGGTTTTTGGTTGTATTTCGGGTTTTTGGTTTGGGCAATTCAGATTTTAGTTGAGTTTTTGACCCAAATACTATAATTATCCATGTTACCCAAAAAGTACAAACCATAAATCCAATATACAAGATAAAAAATATCCAAATTACCCAATAACCCGAACAAAAAAATAATTCGGTTCCATATTGGGTTTTGGTAAAAAACAAGATCTGACCCAAACCCGAATAGACTTGACCCGAACTCGAACATAAATCTCTTTGGTTCCTATTTGGGTCCTATATAGTCTAATTCATGGTGTCAATAAACAACGTCATTTTTGTCTTGTTTATTAACACCACGAATCTGACGTGGATGCTTAGTCGGAATGGATTAACGGTGATGTAAATACATTAACGATTTTGTCGAAATTAGCACATAATTGTTAGTTCGTGTTGAAATTGAGAAATTATAATAGTTCATGTATAAATTCGCATATGTGATAAGTTTAACTATAAATTAAACATCGAGTAATAGTTTGTGCATGAAATGACCGACTTCCCATTAACACCATGACGTGATCCACGTGGGTGCTTAGTTAGAAGGTCTAACGATGATATAAATATCGTTCACGGTTTTTTTGAAATTAGCACAAAATTATTAGTTCGTGTTAAAATTGAAACGTTATAATAGTGTATGTATGAATTCACACATATAGTAAGTTCAAATATAAACTAGACATACGATAATAATTTGTGTATATAATGACCGACTTCCCCTTTTATTCCTTATCTGAATATAAAAGTTAAACATGATTTCATATTTCATCACGAAAAAAGAACACTAAATTAGAAGGAAAAAAATATCTACGAGGTGCAATGAACAACATAACCAACCAAATGATATGTACAAACTACTTTTTGTTTGTTTTACTACTAGTCATTTTAAAATTTAAATTATTTAAGAATTTTCCGTAAATATCAGTGTTGTGTGATAATATGCAGTGTACAGAAACCTAACTATCCATAATAGAGATTCGGACAGCGTCTTTGTTTCTCGAGTCAAAGCTCAACAATCGCAACTTCAACAAATATTTAATTCTTCTTTTTAATATTGTAACCATATATAGAAAGGTTTGAAACTAAATAATGTTCTTGGTTTTGTTGTCTTCTTCCTTCCCCAAAACAGAACCATTGTTATCTATTAAGTCACTAACTCATAACTCCTTAAATTAAATCCCTTGTGCTTTTTCTCATCTTATCTCACTTCTTTTTGAGAGAAGTCTTTCTTCGTATGATTACATGGGGATTCTACATATATAAATAAACAATGGCTACCGGAGAAAACAGAATGGTACCGGAAACTCTAAAGAAACAGCTCGCAGTTTCAGTTCGAAACATTCAATGGACTTACGGAATCTTCTGGTCTGTCTCTGCTTCTCAACCAGGGTACCTACCTCTCTCCTAAATCTTTATCCATTTTTGTCTATTATAGATTCTTTGAAATGTTTAGAATCAAAAAAGTCACGATACATTGTTGATTCGAATCTAAAACTCGGATGAAACTTCTGCACTCGTTTTCGTTAATTTTCCCTAAAATTAATACTGAATCTAGATCGAAGACTTCTGAGATCACATCAAATTCCGATTTTGTTTAATTTCGATTTAACAGAGTGTTGGAGTGGGGAGATGGATATTACAATGGAGACATTAAGACAAGAAAGACAATTCAAGCAGCGGAAGTCAAAGCTGATAAGTTAGGTCTTGAGAGAAGTGAGCAGCTTAGAGAGCTTTACGAATCTCTTTCACTTGCTGAATCTTCAACCTCCGGTGGCTCTCAGGTTGCTAGACGTGCTTCCGCCGCCGCTCTCTCACCGGAAGACCTCACCGACACCGAGTGGTACTACTTAGTCTGCATGTCTTTCGTCTTCAACATTGATCAAGGGTAATTTCGTCCTTTCTCTCATTATATTCATCCTCTCTATTAGTACTGTATAACAATTCTGAATTCGTGTTAAACAAATCTCGAAACGACCCCCACTGGAACGAATTTAATTCCGAATGTAAACAAGACGAGTATTAAATTCTGTATCATAAAAAGACAAAAATTACCATTAATTATCTTGTCTCCTTCGATTCCCGTTATCTAGGGGATCTTATTCCAACAAATATCTCGTTTTGTTAAATTGAAAGTTAAGCTTAATTAAGAGTATAAAGTGAATGAGTGTAGAATACCAGGAGCAGCAATAGCAAACGGTGAACCAATATGGCTATGTAACGCTCATACCGCTGATAACAAAGTCTTCACTCGCTCTCTCCTCGCTAAAGTCAGTTTTCTTCTTTTACTTAATTTTTTCATTTCACTACAAACGCTAACGCTATTACTGAAATAGCGTTTTTGCTCTTTCTTTAAAAGAGTGCTTTGCTTCAGACAGTGGTTTGCTTCCCGTTTCTTGGAGGAGTCCTTGAGATCGGCACAACCGAACATGTAAGCCACTTTTATATATATGTCTTGTGTTCGGTTTAATTGCTATTTTGACATTCTTTTTTATTTTTGTAAACTTTTAGATTACAGAGGACTTAAACGTGATACAATGCGTCAAGACGTTGTTTCTTGAAGCTCCTCCTTATGTTACAATATCGACGAGATCCGATTTTCAAGAAATTTTCGATCCTTTAGTCAACGATAAATACATTTCTGTGTTTGGAACTGAAACTTTTCCGACAATTTCAACAAGCGGGTTTGAGCAAGATACAGAGGATCATGATTCATTCATCAACGGTGGTGGTGCGTCTCAGGTGCAAAGCTGGCAGTTTGTTGGTGAAGAACTCAGTAACTGCGTTCACCAATCGCTTAATTCCAGCGATTGCGTTTCCCAGACGTTTGTCGGGACAACCGGGAGAGTAGCTTGTGATCCAAGGAAAAATAGGGTTCAACGGTTAGGTCAGATTCAAGAACAGAGTAATCGTTTAAATATGGAGGATGATGTTCATTACCAAAGCGTGATCTCCACAATTTTCAAATCAACGCATCAGCTCATTCTTGGACCACAGTTTCAGAATTTCGATAAGCGGTCAAGCTTCACGCGTTGGAAGCCTTCATCATTTACACCAAAATTGGAAGAGAAATCACAGAAGATGTTAAAGAAGATTATTTTCGAGGTTCCTCTAATGAATCAAAAACGGTTGTTGTTACCTGACACACCCGAAGATAATGGGATTAAGGTCGGAGATGAAACCGCAAACCATGCCTTGTCCGAGAAGAAACGCCGAGAGAAATTAAATGATCGGTTCATGACTTTGAGATCAATAATCCCTTCCACTAGTAAGGTAACCAAATCCAATACTTTTGCTTAAATTATGAATCCAATAAGCTCCAAAACTTATCTTGCCTCTTGTGTACTTTTTGTTCAGATCGATAAAGCGTCGATTCTAGATGATACGATTGAGTATCTTCAAGAACTACAAAGACGGGTTCAAGAATTGGAAACTTGCAGAGAGTCTACCGAAACAGAGACGATGCGAATGACGATGAAGAGGAAGAAACCAGAGGATGAAGACGAAAGAGCGTCGGCTAATTGTTTAAACAGGAAGAAAAAGGAGAGTGATATGAATGTAGTTGAACATGAACCGGCCGATTCTGGTTATGCTGGTCTAACCGATAATTTAAGGATCGGTTCGTTCGGTGACGAGGTGGTTATTGAGCTTAGATGTGCTTGGAGAGAAGGAATATTACTTGAGATAATGGATGTGATAAGTGATCTTAACTTGGATTCTCACTCGGTACAGTCATCAACCGGAGACGGTTTGCTTTGCCTAACCGTCAATTGCAAGGTACAGTTGTTAATCCTAGCTAGCTTAATTTATGTTACTTAACCGGAATATGAGTAAACCGATATATGTGGATCAATGTTGGTTGCAGCATAAGGGAACAAAAATAGCAACAACAGGAATGATTCAAGAGGCACTTCAAAGGGTTGCATGGATATGTTAAGGTCTCAAAAATTAGATTTGGCTCTTTATCTGGTTTGGTATTCAAAATTTTGGTACTCTGTGACTAACAGGATTTGTTTTTGTGATTTAAATTTTGGAAGGTTCTTTGGAATTCTTATAAAACCGAATTCCTTAATTTGGTTAATTATAACGTAGACATTAATATACAAATTTCATCTTAACCTAAGTATAAAAGCTTGTTTAACATAAGGAAAAATACCATTTGCAGAAGAAAATGTAACGAATGCATGTTTTGTGATTATCAAAATTTCAACCAAAATAATTGTAGTAAAATCTGAAAATCAAATTGTCCGACATTAGAATTTGAGAAGGTAAAAGACAGTTCAATTTCAATATACTATTATATCTTGATTTCACTTTTGATATTCTTTTGATACTTTTACAAATATTAATGGTTAAAATAGATTTAGAAAAGTTAGTCAAAAGCTGGTAAAAAGTGTTTGTTCACAAATTACAATGCCTTATTTAAAAGAAGTAATGTCATTTCAAATAATTGCATCTAACTCCACTGAGAAATTGAACATGCGGTACCATTGTAACATTAACTTTTTACTATTGTTAAAAAGGGGAAGAAATATAAGCATTTGGTATTGGAGTGAATTTGGATTTACTATGGACCCTATGGTATCAATCAAAATAGTACAATCTTTGTTTGAATATACAGAATGAGACTTAAGAAAAGGGGGTTGAACAATTTCTTGATTTAGAACAAACATAAAAGAGTGGCTATTCTTTAATGCATGGGATTGGTTGGCATGGTTGATGGCCATTAACAGGAATACAGGATCCATCAATGTTGGTCATGGACTTGAGGTTTGTGTAGATGATTGCTTGAAGAAGGCAAGAGGAGGATTCGTTCACTTGGGGTTACATAGAAAGACAATAAGGAGAGGATAATCATATTGTAGAAATTTTAAAAATCAACTATAGTATATACAAAGGTCCCGGTAGATAATAATTAAGATAGTTACTACGTGTGTAAATTCGGTTGTAGTATGTAATCTTATCATGTATAAACCTATGATCTACCCTTTGAAAGAGAATTTCTAATTTTCTATACAACTCTTAACAAGTTTAACTATTGTTAGGATAGAATTATAGAACTACAATAAAAAGAAGAACTCTCACACTTGACTATTACAAAAATCCGAAACCGTTTACAAAACTCTTACGTCCATTTTGTGTTTCTATGTGTTTATGCTTTTGTGTTTTGATGATTATGTTGATATAAAAAACTGGCTTCATCTCATCATTTCATATAATCAATTTGCATTCATCCCAATTAGGTTGATTACTGATAATGTTTTACTAGCTCATGAATTAATCAATTCGATGAAAACCAGGCTACGGAAACACCTTTTCATTGTTATCAAAATAGATATAGAAAAAGCTTTTAATAAACTGGAATGGGTTACATAGATTTTATTATGAGAAAGTTGGGATTTTCTGAGACATGGTGCCAGTGGTTAATGATATGTCTTCAATCAGTGTCATATTCAGTGGCGGATCTAGATTTTTTTTTGAACGGGGGCAAATAAACATACTAAATAAAATATAGTTTTTTTTGTCACCATACAAAGTTACAAACCAACTAGAACATAAGGGAGGAATCCCTGGACATCCACACAAGTAGTCAAGCAAGGAAATCCGTCCGATGGTTGGATTGACGCGGCCAATAGCTAATATCTATAAATGAATTTTACGTGCATTTATAACTAGAAATTTTTTGATCCGTTTCATTGTTACATCTTTACATTATTTTCGATGTAGCAAACGAGACAATCACTAAGAAACTAATCAACTTTACGATTACATATGATCTCAATTTCATAAGATATTAGAAGATAATAAAATCATAATCTCAATTTCATAAAAATAAAAAATAATCTTGTTGCCTTAATCTTGGAACAAGACAATTTGAATATCTTGAAAAAAAATTACAGCAAAAAAAGAACGTCAGTAGGATTTTTTTCCAATACAATTATTATTTGTTTAATTTATTAACTACTTTATTCTAATTATGTTTAAAAAATCTTAAGTCTAATATAACACAAACTAATTTTTAATGTAAGCACATAAATATTAAATATTAAGATCTACATAGAATTATGATAATTATATATAATATATAAAAAAAATTAAGTAAGCGGGGTCAGACCATTATATATGTGCATCCGCCCCTGGTCCTATTCAATATTGTTTAATGGGTCTCCAGTAGGTAGAATAGAGCCGAAGAGAGGAATTAGACAGGGTGACCCTTTATCGCCTTATATTTATATATTATGTGCAGAATGTCTATCTTCTTTATTGCATGAGATGGTAGATAGAAAGAAGATGACTGGTTTTAAAGCTAGTCGCAGTGGACCAGCCATCTCCCATTTACTTTTTGCTGATAATGCTTTGATTTTTTTTGTAAAACTATAACATAGGAAATACAAAACTTGATGAGAGTGCTAGAGATATATGGACAACTTTCAGGCCATAAGGTCAACTATATGAAGTCAGCTATTATATTTGGTAAAGGTTTCCCTCGACATTTACATAAATGTTTGTTAGATAGATTGAGGATAAGAAAGGTTGGAGGATTTGACAAATACTTGGGATTGCCAAAAGTCATTACAAAAAAAACAGTACTAATGTTTTCTCATACTTATCACAGAGACTTCAAGACAAGATTGATAATTGGACCACTAAGTTTCTAAATCATGCAGGTGAGGAGGTTTTGATCAAAGCAGTAGCATATGCCTTTACCACCTACACGATGTCATGTTTCCTACTGCCTAATAGTATAATTGATACATTAACTAAGACGATTAAGAGATTGTGGTGGTCAGCTGGTACAAAAATTAATAAAATCCCATGAGTAGCTTGGAATAAACTCACAGAGTCTAAATCTGATGGTGGCATGGGTTTCATAGATTTGAAGAATTTCAATATTTCTCTACTAGCTCAACAGAGCTGAAGACTACTAACGTGTCCGCAGTCACTGCTGAGTAAGATATTCAAGGCCAAATACTTTCCAACTACAACAGTAGAGGAAGGAAAAAGTGGACATAGACCCAATCATGCATGGCGAAGCATCCACCAAGGGAACTACTCAAAAAAGCTTATACTGGCAGGTTGGTAATGAAGCATCAATCAGGATTTGGAAAGACAATTGGTTATTAAGGCCATCACCAGAACCTGCTTTAATTAGGTGGTCAGGTGTTGATCAGAACATGAGAGTCAGGGAGTTAATGAAAGATTCATGCAAAGAATGGTGTCCTATAAAGCTCATCATGCATGTATCACAAAATGATGCTCAGAGGATACAGAAGATAAAACCCAGTAGTAAGTAGGAACACAACAAACCAGATTACGCTCTACTCATTTACAGGAAACTACACAGTGCGATATGGTTACTATTAGGAAAGTCAAATGGCTAACATGAATCTAAGGAGGATAGAGCTTTCCAGAAGAAACTTTGGCAATCTCCACTTCCACCAAAGTTAAAACAATTTTGGTGGAAAGTAATTAGAGGTGCATTGGCTATAGTCTCACTCGTAGAGATATCAGAATGGATCATGTGTGCTAGATATGTGGTGAAGCGAATGAGGATATACAACATATGTTGTTTCACTGCAGAGTAGCTAGAGAGATATGGTCCATCAACCCCTAAGCATCAATCCAGACAGATCAAATCTTATCGCAATCTTTACTTGAAAATGTTCAGCTTGTATTTCAGAATCATACGATTAAAAAGATCCAGTTTGGCTCTGTCATGGGTAAATGAAAATGACAGAGCTGGATTAGGTTGGGTGTTATCAAAAGGATGACAGACCAATAATTAAAGGTTACTGCTCTATACCATCTGCTAACAGCCCATTGGAAGTTGAACTAATGGCCATTGAATTTGCTTTGGAAAATCTGGTACGGTTGAACTATCTCCAAGTGATAATTAAAGGTGATAATCAACAAGTAATTGCAGCATTGAGGCAAGTAAGAAACTCTGTGACACCAAACAAACACTGGATACATACAAGGAGCATTTATTGCAGTGCAGGATATTAATCAGTTATGTAACTCTTTTGATTTTATATCTTCTGAATATACTAGGAGAGCTTGTAATGGTATGGCAGACCAGGTAGCCAAATATGCACCCCAAACTCAGCTCTCCACAACTATAATCTGGATGTAATTTTGGGTACTAATATAATGAAATTTCAGTTGAAAAAAAATAAAACATAACATATATCTCAAACACAATACGAAAATGGTGAATAAGCGAGAAAACAACTTATAGGCCTGATATTAGGTATATAACCATTATGTGTATAATTAGTTTTTCATATATAATATGGTTCGTATATATCATTTTTACCCATAAACTATCCAGGTGTTATGCACCATCTACTCATTCTCTCCTTTTTTTTTGTTTGTTTTTTAAATTTTGTAAATTTCTCCCCTTTTTCTACTTTTTCAAATTAAAACATATAAATACAAAAAATAAAATTACACAATGTTGCTAAGAAAACATATTTTTTTCTATTTCTAACAAGATTAAATTTTTTAAAAATGGAATATATTTTAAAAAATAGTAAATAGTGATTAGTAAAACATAAATCTCAAATGTGAAATATAACACTAAATATAAACTCTAAACCCAAATATAAACTCTAAACCCAAAATATAAACTCTAAATCCAAAATATAAACCCTAAACCCCTAAAAATAAACACTAAACCCCTAAATATAAACCATAAACCCATAAATATAAACCTCAAACCCCTAAATATAAACCCTAAACCTCTAAATATAAACCCTAAACCCCTAAATATAAACCCTTAAATATAAACCCTAAACCCCTAAATATAAACCCTGAACCCCTACATATAAACCCTTAAACATATTGACTATCAAAATGACTGACTGTCCATAACGTAAATAGACAAAAAAAATTTGTACACGTGAGTATACTCTGTTTATCAGGGGCATATATGAATATATCATATAATGTGTGATGAGAAAGAATATAAAGCTAGGTGTAAGTGTTATATTATTAACATTAGGTTGTGTAGTGAATATTGAGTGCAATTATCCCTACGAAAATACTTGCAAGTTGCGATGACTAAGGTGTTGAAATCATTGTAATAATAATCGAAAACATCATCACCATTAGTGTTTGATAATTGATATTATGCTAAGAATATAATTTTACATGGTCGAAGAATTGCAGACATCCATAAATAAAAACCAAAATTAAATCTGACTTCTTATTCCCATTCGATTGTTGAAGGAGGCTTTGATGTAATATCTTGTACCACACGGTTTACTCCTTGAACGCTGTTACATATTTTTCGGGAAACATCATCCAGAAACTTGTGCTCAAAATTGAACCTACACATACAAATATTTAACATCACCAATCTCAGTACAATGTCACAATATAAAAATTGCTCTTTGCACCACAAGAGATTGAAAGATTGAATACACATACATACTTTTATCTCTAAGAATCTAAGTTACCTTATTTTGTATTCAGATCGGATAACTGAGACTTAAATACACAGCGAGTAAAGATTAAAAACATATTTAAAAGACATTAAATACTCGAATACCCAAAATAATCCATCCTAAAGTTCTCAAATACACCCAAATACTCAGTTCCATTAGTGCCACAATAACTATCAAAATGCATCAGTATTAAGAGATGTAAGAACCTTACCAATCTGCAGTCATTCCATCTTGGCTTGTAACTGCACGAAGAGCCACGACATGAGAATGTGTTCTCTTGTCTCCTTGAACTCCAACTGATCTGACAGGCAAGAACACTGCGAAAGCTTGCCATATGGAATCATAGAGACCCGCATCTCTGATCGACTGGATGAAAATCTCATCAACCTGAAATAAGAAACCCCCAAAAAACATGAGTTTGATGAATGTGCAAAGTGCCAAAATGTTAGCTTAAAGTTTTAGATGAACTTGCCTGACGAAGAACCTCAAGGGCGTTTCCTTGTGTAACATCACCCAAGACTCTGACTGCAAGTCCAGGACCAGGGAATGGGTGACGTTTCAAGAATCCTACAGGAACATTCAAGATTCTTCCGAGCTCGCGAACCTTCATTGTAGAAAATCACAAGAGAAGAATCAAACCAAAACACTCACAATAGCAGAGAAGAAAGTTAGCCAATGACAATGGTAACACACCTCGTCTTTGAAGAGAAGTTTAAGTGGTTCGATGAGTTTCAATTTCATGTCTTTAGGGAGTCCTCCAACGTTATGATGACTTTTGATAGTGTGAGAATGAGTCCTATCAGTACCTGGGGGAGGGCATGACTCAATCACATCAGGGTACAGAGTCCCTTGAACTAGAAAAGCTGGTTTCTTCCCATGTTTTTTCTCTAACTCTTGAGCAAATTGATCAAAAATGTTGATGAACTCCTTTCCGATTATCTTCCTCTTCGTCTCGGGATCCACAACACCTTTGAGTTGACTCAAAAACTGATCGGATGCATCTACACAAGTAACAGGTAGATGCAAGTCTCTCTCAAAGGTATCCATCACACGTTCTTGCTCCTTATACCTACAAGACGGACCATTCTCACTTAAAAAGAAAAACACACTTTAAAGATGCATAGAACAATGAAAAATCGAATCTTCTCTGACCTTAATAGGCCATTATCGACAAAGATACAGTGAAGCCTATCTCCAATTGCCTTGTGAACAAGAGTTGCAGCAACAGTAGAGTCCACACCTCCTGATAAGGCGCAAATGACATGTTCATCAGATGCTACAGTTTTGTTAATCACTTTGATCTCTTCTTCCATCAAATCCTCCATTTTCCAGTCTGCAGATACTTTACACACATTAAAAAGGAAGTGTCGAAGTGTCTCCATTCCTTTTGGTGAATGTGTCACCTGCAAAAATCCAACAAAATCCATTTCCTCATAAGCCATTAACCAGCAAGTCACACATCAGATTCATTAAGATAAGAATAGCTAACATCCCAAAGATCCAGACTTTATCATCCATAAACCTTAAATCCACTCAAACCCAATCCAAAAATATGATACTCTACGAGATTCATCGAGTTTATAATACCTCAGGATGATATTGCAATCCATAAATCCCCTTATCCCGATTCTCCAAAGCAGCAACAGCTCCTTGTGCACTCTGTGCAACAACTTCAAACCCTTGAGGAAGCTTAACAGCTTCATCTCCATGACTCATCCAAACCATTTGCTTATCTCCACCACTCTCCGACCCAAAAATATCAGATTTACCTTTCACTTCAATCTCCATCTTCCCATATTCTTTACTCTCTCCTTCCACCACAACACCACCAAGCTTCTGCACAATCAATTGCAAACCATAACAAATACCCAAAATTTTAACACCGTTCGACACAGCCCATTCGATAAACCCGTCTGGGAAACTCGGCGCGTCGAGCGCGTGGACGGAGTGTGGACCACCGGAGAGGATAACGACTCGTGGGTTGTGGCTAGTGATTGATTTGAGCGATGAGGTTCCACTGATTACGAGAGAGAAGACGTTGAGAGATCGAATTCGGCGAGTGATGAGATGTGTGTACTGTGAGCCAAAATCAAGAATCAGAACCGTATCAGGCTTCATCGTTGGCGTCTCCATAGCTCTAGGATTGTCCAAGAGAGGAGGAGGCTAGGGTTTTAGGAGAAAATTTGCCGGGAAGCGGGAGGGTTATAAAAACACAGCAGAAGCAACTAGGGTTTTGTCCGAATCACAGAAAACGAGGAAGACGATCTTTTATCATTAATTATGGGAAAAGGGCAAAAAAGTTCGAATCTTTTTTTTGGCCCACAATTCCCGGCTGCTGAATTGTAAAAGCTAAAACCCTAAATATTACTAATTCGAATACAATTGGTCAAAGTCAAAATCTTTTCAACGAGTCAGAAGCAAAATAAACAATAGTAGCAAATTAGCAATTAAAGATTTTTTTTTTAGTTTCAGAAATCTAATTGATTCTCACAAACTAGTTAGAGCAAAATTTGTACAGACTCTGTTGATTAATTCCGAAGATATTCATATTCTCCTATGCATTGTTCTTAGCTCATGAGAGATCTCAAACACCAATTGTAGCAGAATCTTTTCCACAACATCAGACACAACACCTTCTGATTCACCACCGAGTTCCAACCAAAGACATGGCTTTGTCAAATCACTCTCAATGATCTGATCCAATGTTCTTGGACGAGAGTCACAGCTCCAGTCAAAACGTTTCATCGTCTTGTGAATCAGATCTTCTTCTCTAAGGGACGCTGATAGATTGACAACTCTCGAGCTCTTCGATGGCGTGAAAGGCCAATACTTGATATCTTGACGGTAAACATCTCGTAGAATCTCGTCGGTGTAATCAAGAACAAGAAGTAGCTGATTGTTTTTGTAACTTCCATGTGAGAATTCGTCTAGTAGCGATGTTTCTTCGCTGCATCTCGCCATCAAATTAGTCCAATTCAACCTTGAAGCCACAAGAACTTTCTTCACAAACGCATGAACAGAACCATAATCGACAAGGTCGAAGTTTGGATCATCAACAGATAATCCATTATGCTCTTCTGCAAGAACGAAACACGACCGTGTCAGGTAACATCAAACAGAGAAGTATGGAAATGAAAGCATTGACCAGAGAGGGGCTATTACCAATTCTCAAAATTTTCACATTTGTGGGGCTAACTGTTTCATCTTCCAATTGAATCCTCTCGAGAACAGAGACCGGACTCGGTTGATCAACATTGATCTCACGTCTTTCTAGACTCTGCAACGGTTTAAACAATAGATTTAACAGCAAATCTATGTAGAAGCATAAGAAATGTCTACTGTTTCTCTCAGAACTTACCCCTAATGAGCTCTCAATTAATGTATCTTCCTTATGAGTTCTCAGACTTGTGTATTCAGCAGAACCTGTACTTTTTAGATAAGAGTTGTGCGGTTTCAGGTCAAAAACTTCAAAGTTGTTGTCTAAGGACCACAACTTGAAGCTCTCTCTTCTCTTCTCCAACTTGTGTCTTC
This sequence comes from Iberis amara, assembly GCA_900406375.1. Classification (NCBI taxonomy): domain Eukaryota; kingdom Viridiplantae; phylum Streptophyta; class Magnoliopsida; order Brassicales; family Brassicaceae; genus Iberis; species Iberis amara. The sequence goes on along the minus strand of OVAV01000296.1, from coordinate 3,896 downwards.
TCTCTTTGAGTTTTGTCTGCAAGCTATTCAAAGCATTATTAGGAACTTCATAAACCGGTGAAGAGTCTGATCTCTCCTGTTCTCTATCCACCATTTGTCTCCTTGGCATAGCATCATTCTCAATGCTTAGCTTGAAGACATCAGATTCAATCCGTTTCTTGCGCCTAAATACTGGTGACTCGGGGCTTCTATGGCCAACCGTACTGGTAGAGACATCAGCTTTACTGCTACTTTCGGGTATTATAATATCTTTGTTAGATCCAACAACAAGCTTCAACTTCTTGGCTACATGTTTGAATCTGAAGTTCACTTTATCATCAACAGAGCTTGATAACAATCTAGGCTTGAGAAGAACAATCTCATCAGCCATTGAAAGAGATTTATTAACCTGAGATCTCTTAAAGTCTTGGCCTTTATTCGCCAAGAAAGAATTAGGATCTTGTAAGAGTGTAATGAACAATTCTTTGTTAGAGCTTAGAATATCCAATGCTTCCATGAACTGCTTCTTGTCCTCTGCCTTTGAACTAATCAATGTTTCATTCACACCAACTTGAACTTGAACATTCTTCTGATCCATTTGCTTATGCTTATCATTTGTCTTCTCAATATCCTCCAATGGATTCTTGATCCTCTTTATCTCTCTAGGTTTTGATTCATAGTTGTCATCTTCTGTTTCAGAAGTTAAAGATCTTCTCCTTGTTTTAGGCTTACATGACATCTTCTCTTCCACAATTTTAGAACTTACATCATTACACTGACATTTCTCATGAAGTTTATTGAGCAGATCAAGCTGGCTTCTAGTATAAACATTACCTGCAGAATCAAATTAACACTTAAGATGATGAAATGATCCATTCAAGAAACAATGTTGTTAAAACACTAACCAGCAGAATCTCTGATAAATTTCTTATCTGAACTCAGACTACTCTTTTTACTGGATTTGACATGTCTGAAATCGAAGAAGTTAATCAGTTTCCAACCACAACCGGACTTATAACTCTCATAGAGAAGAGGACTTTTAGGGAAAATTGAAGTTCCAGGAGGACTCTTGCAGCTTCTTGATGATCTCTTCTTCTCCATTGATCATCAAACCATTCACACACTCTGTTTTCAATCTAGTTAAAAACCGAATCTCAATAACCTGAAAAATACCAATAATTAAAATAAAATAAAGATATAAACAACAAAAAGCAGAAAATTTTTGCTAACTGTGTCCTAAAAATGCTTCTTCATGAGACAAAACTGTCAATTTTACTTCTTGGACCGTACCCTAAACCCTAACACTGAGATTTTCTATAAAAAAACTCTTCTTCATGAAAGAGTAAAGAAAAGTATTCTTTCACCTAAAAATGTAAGCTTTTTCATGTAAATGAGAGAATTGCTTAGCTGAGCTTTTACCTTGAAATGGGTCAGAGGTTTTTTTATTTGTTTTGTTTCTCAGAGTTAATGGAGGAAATCAAGCACTGAGCTTTGTGATGGAGTGATAAACATTAGAAATTAAAAACCCCAAAGTTTTGTTTTTTAAGCACAAAATCAAGATAAAAGTGCACAATAAACATGATTGAAGATGGGTTTTTGAAGATCTTTAGAGAAAACCAAAAGGGACCCTTGCCTCTTTATCTACCCACGTCAAGAAAAATTAAAGATTTATGTTTTTGTTTCAAATTGGGTTTGTATTTAAGAAAATTTTGTAAGGACAATAAATGACGCTTACTGTATATTCGTGAAGATGGGTCCTCTCACCATTAAAGAGGCTTTTTAGTGTCGTTATGGAGAAGAAGAAGAAGAAGGAAGATATATTACAAAATTTAAGGAAATGATTTGACGAAAAAGGAAAATAATCAAAAAGACCAATTGAAATTTACACTTTTACAACTTTTTCTTGAAATTCAGACCTTCTTTTTATTTTGGCAGGCAATCAGACACTTTATAGTGGGATTTTTTTTGTTTCTTATAATAATTTTTAATATTTAGGTTTTAGAATTTTGTGTTTTACAAAATAAATTAGAGAAAATGTGAAAGAAGGAGAGGGACGTGAGAAAGAATGAGACATTGGAAAGTTGCAGATCATTTCACATATAAGACNATGGTGCTTTATCATAAAATATATATATAAAAATATATAAAATATATATATATATATATATATATTTTTTTTTCAACTTCTATACTTATATATATTTGTATATATATGTATATGAATGGTATATTTTTAATTAAATTTTGTACTCTCCCACATCACTTATAAAGATATCTTAGAGAGAACAAATTTGTTTCAAACTAACTGATGTTAAGCAACATTAATCTATTTTTATTTTTAATAACTATCTGTGCATATTGTTTATAAGTGGTTGATTTGTTTTGAATAAAAAGTAAATGATGTATTTATTTAGAAAAACAAAAATTAAAATGAGTTTATATAGAGGTCTTTTTTTCATTGAAAATATCCGCATCTACAAACTATAGTACTAACGATAAAATAATAAAAGAAAAGAGCATATTACTAGTCCCTATTGCTCGAGCAAGTCCATATTCTCTCTTGTTGGACTCTTGGTACCGATGAGTGATGTGAAAATTCGATATTGATGTTGGCATCGCCGCAAGTTCCATCAGTTATTGTTGAAGACGCAAAAGAAATAAAATTTGAAGCTGAAACAAAAGGAAAGGAGCTGATGGGGAAAAGGAAATGTAGCAGCGTGGACAGCAAGGAATAAAAGAATGGAATCAAGGAAAAGTGAAAAGGAAATAATTTGGAAAAAGGAAAAAGAGTTTTTGGCAAGTGTGTATACGTTTGAAAGAGTCTCTAGGTTTCAGAGGGTAATATAAATAGGAGGCAAAGAAGGATAAGAAAGGGTTAGCTCTTTATCCGTCTATGGAGGAAGATTGAGATTTTGTGATTGAGTGTTCTGTGTCTGTGAGATTGAGCGAACAGAGAAACAGAGAGAGATAGATTAAGAGAAACAAATTCAGTGAATAAAAACAAAGCTGTAATTGTGTTTATCTTAATAAAGGAAGTGTTTAAAGAAGAATCGATTGCTGTTGGTCTATTTATGTTTTCAATTGGTATCATAGCGGGTACCTGTCACGAAACTACAGTTTCTGTCTAAACAGGTAAGATCCTGAAGATGGACAGCTTGCAGCAATCAACTACACGCAACGTTGTGTTAGATCCTGATAATTTTGGCTGGTGGAAGGTTCAGATTCGCGAACAAATCAAAGGAATTGATGAAGATGCCTGGATGATGGTTGAGGAAGGTTGGACAGCTCCACAAATAAAAAATGAAGAGGGAGTGATGGTTGCAAAACCAAAGGCTGATTGGACAGTAACAGAAAAAACCATGTCAAAATACAATTCAAGAGCACTCACAGCAATTTGGATCTCCTTAACCAAAGATCAATTCAAAAGAGTCCAAGGGTGCACTATTGCAAAGGATGCCTGAGATACATTACAAGCAACCTACGAGGGAACAAGTGATGTTCGCAGGACAAGAATNGAATTGATATGCTCGCATCAGAATTTGAAAATCTGAGAATGAGTGAAGATGAAACAATTGAAGAATTTAGTGGTAAGATCTCCTCGATTGCCAATGCAGTTGAAGTGTTAGGCAAACACTACAAAGAAAAGAAGCTGGTCAAAAAGTTTCTTCGAAGCATGCCTGATAAGTTTCAATCAATGAAATCAGCCGTACAAGTAGCCAAGGATTCTGATGATATGAGATTCAATCAGATCGTAGNGCTGAGGGTCTTGAAGAAACAATAAGCATGATTGTGAAAAAGTACTTCAAGAAATATGGAAGCATATCAAAACGTGATGCAAGCCCTATCGGCAGATCAGACTACAGAGCAAACATTGATCGAACATCCAGAAGATCAGAAGTTCAGTGTCATGAGTGTCA
>OVAV01000295.1:0-13972 GCA_900406375.1 Iberis amara | reverse complement strand
CCCCCCCCCCCCCCCCCCCGAACCACTGTTTATGACCTAGGAATACTATTATGAGCATAAACCCAGTCAGACGCTTCCTTCGTAGCTAAAGAAATAATATCTGGTGGTTCCAAATTTCTCTTGTTAAAATTTTGTCATTTCTCTCTTTCCAGTTATAACAAAGGATCCATAAAATTCCTCTTTGACAGCAAAATCACCTTGTATTGTATTCCGATGAATGTAGAGGTATTGGACATTCTCCAGGAGATTTTTCGACGGGAAATCCCATGTTAGGTTGGGATCGATGAAAGAACCCAAGTTTAGAAAGCCGGTGGACAAGTGAACATAGAATGATTGTTTGAGTCCTCCGAATCACCACAACGAGCACAAATTCGCTCAACCCTTATATTACACTTAGCTAGTTGGAAGTAAACCGCCAAAATCACCTTAAAGAACTTACCACAGGAAGTGCTTCAGTTTGGGAGGTGCTTGTAGATGCCAAATCCTTTCGTTGAGAGTATTATAAGTAGGTAACAAACTTTCAAACAACATTTGCTCGTCCAGGATAGAAGCCAGGCGATCATACCCATATTTAATTGTATAAGACCCAGTTTTTGTTTATTTTTATTTGAGGTTCTTTCATTTTCATTAAACCTTTATAAGATTAAAGTCTATGATGCAATTGAAAGCTAATAAAGGATCTTTATTAATAATCAAAAGGATTCAATACAATTTGTTTTGTGTGTTAATAAGCTATTACAAGCTTACAAGTATTGAGAAAAAGATCAAAAGGTTATCCAAGACCACTACAAGAAAACCAAAGTAAAAATGACAGGAAAAAGCGATAGGACATAGTCATCGTTAATAAACCGACGGATATACGACACAAAAACGACCGCGTAAAACGGCATCGCAATGCCGTAGTTAAAATAATAGCCGTCGGTAAATTCGTTGGTTATTTAAAGAAAGTCTCCCGACGTACAATTTGTCAGTATTTAACGACCAATATCATTTTCTCGGTAATTTGCGACACAAACATTTGTCGGTATAATGCGACTGGACATTTCGTCATTATGTCATGGGTTTAACCGTCGATAGTTATGTGACCGTTGTAAGTAGCCGTTTTACAAATACCGACGGAACATTCGTTCGATTTTTTAATTTTTAAAACCACCCCTCGCTCCCATTATGAACAAACTCGAGAGAAACTACATTTCCACCCTAAAAAACAAAATGTCTACTAATTATTTTCGATCGTGGATGGACATAGATCCAAGAATGGATTCAGAGACGCACCTATTGCATAACGAATATGCTATGGGTATAGGAAAATTCATGGAATTGACATGTGAACAACCGGAAGCAAGAAGTACCCGTAAGCAGGTATGTCCGTGTTCTGTATGTCGTAATTCCCGTAATATTAAGATTGGCATAGTTTGAAATCATTTGTATATGAATGAGTTTATGCCGGGGTACAAAATTTGGTATCTACATGGTGAAAGAAGAGAAATGGTAGGAAGTAGTAGCGAACCGTACACTAATGATCATAGGATAGAAGAATATAGTACGGAAGTAGATTTTGGAGTAGAACTGTTCATATGGTCAATGATTCACATAGGCAAAATGTGCATATGAACGATCATGATCAGGATTTTCATACCGAGGAGCCTAATGTAGAAGCACAACGCTTTTTTGGTATGTTAGACATGGCCAAACAACCGTTATATAAAGGTTGTAGGGATGGTCATTATCTTTTGTCATCTACAAGCAGGTTGATGACGATAAAAAATGATTATAACTTAGCTGAATAATGCTTAGATGTAATTGCTGATTTTGTGAAGTGTCATACTGCCCGATGATAACAATGCTCTGGGATCATACTATGAGATACAAAAGCTTGTTTCAGGTCTTGGTTTGCCGTATGAAATTATAGATGTGTGTGTTGATAATTGTATGATAGACTGGATGCGTGACGAGAACCAAAAAAGTTGTCGCTATTGTCGGAAGCCACATTATAAGGATACCGGTGGAAGAGTCTCAGTGCCTTATTAGTGAATGTGGTATTTACAGTTAGTAGAACGATTAAAAAGGATGTATCAATCCAAACATACAGCATCGACAATGAGACAGCATGCTGAACATATATTTGATGGGGAGAATATTACGCATCCTTCAGATACAGAGGCATAGTGTCATTTTCGAAGAACATATCCGGATTTTGCGTTTGAGAAAAGAAACGTTTATCTTGGGCTACGTACAAATGGTTTCAACCCTTTTGGAAAGCCTGTGAGAGAGTATTCTTTGTGGCCAGTAATTGTAACACCATACAATTTGCTACCATCGTTGTTGATGGTACTAGAGGTCTTATTTCTTTCAATTCTCGTTCCTAGTCCTGATCATCCAAAGTGAGCTCTTGATGTGTTTCTTAAGCCATTGATATATGATTTGAAGCATTTGTGGAGGCATAGGGAAGAGGTGTATGATGTATCGTTGCAACAAAATTTTTAAATGTGTGCGGTCCTATGTGGACAATTAGCGATTTTCTAGCTACGGTATGTTATCCGGATGGTCAACGCACGAAATATTGGTGTGCTCGTATTGTAATGATAAAAACGTTGTGTTTCAATTAAAGCATGGACGAAAGACGTGTTGGTTTGATTATCATCGATGGTTTCTGCCTCTTGATCATCCTTACCGTCAATCTGCTACGTTGTTCACAAAGCATAGAGTGGTAAAAGATCCACTTCTAGAATTAGGTGGAGCTTATTTGTTAAATCAATTACGTGATTTTGGTGTTTCGCCGACTAATGATGCAAACGTCGAGGGTAAAGGACATGTTACCAATGTTCCCGGTTCAGGCGAGCATCATAGTTGGCAAAAGAAGAGCCTTTTCTGGGATTTGCCATATTAGATGGAGGCATAATCTTGATGTCATGCATATTGAGAAGAACTTCTTCAACAACATCATGAACACCGTACTAAATGTGGCTGGGAAGACAAAAGATAATTTGAAGTCTAGGTTAGACTTGCACAAATTTGTTCAAGGTCTAGACTTGATATTACTGATGAGGGGTTGTGTCCAATTCCAGCATTACGTTTGAGTTCAACAACGAAAGAAGAGTTCTTAGATTAGATTATTCAGAGTGTTGAATTTACGAATGGGTATGCATCTAATCTTCGCAATTGTGGTGATATCAGAGAAGAAAAATTTACTGGAATGAAGAGTCAAAATTGTCACGTGGTGATGCAATGACTACTCCCTTTTGCGTTTGTCCATCTATTTCCAAGAGAAGTACATGAGTCTATTGCAGGTAATTATAATATAACTAAACTCAAATTTAAATTACATATATATACATATATAATTTTTACTTCAATTAATGTAATGCGCATAGCCGCGACATTGTTTCGTGATATAAGTGGGAGAACTTTCACAATTGATGGTGTTCACATTTTGCAACAAAACATACCAATGGTTTTATGCAACCTTGNCCCCCCCCCCCCCCCTTGACATAATGGAACATCTACTGATCCATCTTCCACGGGAAGCATCATTAGGTGGACCTATACAATTCAGGTGGATGTATCCATTTGAGCGTTACATGTATCATTTGAAGAAGGTGAAAAATCTTAGCAAAGTCGAGGGTTCAATAGTGGCTCAAAGTATCAATGAGGAGGCTGCAAACTTTGCTAAATATTACTTCCCGAGGGATGTACGCACAAAGGCTCGTCGGACAAGCCAACATGACGATGGTGGACAACGACCAACTTATCTTGTTTATAATTCTAGCATTTTTGAGCAAGTTGGTCGTCTATGCGGCAAAACCAAAGATCGTGTGATCACGAAACAAGAGTGGTAACAGTTGCATAATTATATTACGACGAATTGTGACGATATAGCGGATCTTTCCGAAAGGTATATATGCATATATATGATCTCATTATTGATTAATTAATTTACAGAAATTAACCTCTTTCTGTATGTATATATAGCATTTACTTGGGGGTTGTACATCAACATTTTCCAAATTACTCAAGCGATGAAGTGGAAGCACTAAAAGAGAAAGATTTTTTACCTTGGCTTGAGTTTTATGTAAGTTTTAAACATACAATATCCTACTTGGTTGCTTGACTTCTTTAATGTCCCAACGTACATTGTTAAGTCATATCCGAGGTATTGTACTAGTGGCTTTGCTTTCAAGGTCCATGACAATAGGGGTTCGAGGACAACTGTTGATCACGATATCATGACCCAATTCGATGACATCGTCTATCATGGAATTTTTCAAGGAATTCTTGAGGTCTGCTACCCAGGAATATTGAACTTGATTTGTGTAATTTTCATGTATGATTGATACGATCCAATTGACGGTATAGGAACGAAAACGGACAAATTTGGAGTTACGTCTATACATTCTCTACGAAAATTAGCAGGATACGATCAACTCATCCTTGCAACGTAAGTGGAGAAGGTAAAATTTTAATAATAATAATTAATTATAACTTAATTAATTAATTTATTATTATAATTAATTAGTTTTGTATAATATGCGCATAGGTGTCATATATTAGGTATTCCCGCATAAGAGACAGGAATGATCCTTCGATAACCGTGACGAAATTTAATCCGAGGGATATGATACAAGGTGTTCCTGATCATCATGAACCTATGCAACATGTTCATTGCAATATGGATGCCCAATTGGAAGCTTCTGACAAAGGTGTAGATCTTGTGGTTGATTTAACTGGATTTGAGGAAATAGACATTGTTACTCATAATGTATTTGAAGAGGAAATTGGAGAATTCGAAGATGATGTTGACTCAATTCTATATTGTTGTTCGTCATCATCATATAAGTAGTATCTTTAATCAATATAGTTTATCTACAATTTATTTTAAATTTTAATTCGTTAAATTAAGTAATTTTTTTGTAGTAGTGCATACTATGTGTATAATTTGTTTTTATTCTATATCTTTCATAAAGAGTATTATCTTCGATCTAAAGGAAATTTAATTTTTGTTATAAAGTATTACCAAGCACTAAAACTAAACTGTAACAATATTTTTCGGAAACCCGACGGATTATCGACGACATTATACATACGTCGTTTACAGCGCATAATAGGAAAAAACTGAGCTTTGCGTAAAACGATGAATTAACGATGACATCATATTTTTCCGTCAAAAAGTCGTCGTTAAATACCCTTTTCCATCGTTAATTCATCGGTTGTTGTAGTCCCTAATCCCTAAACCACAAAAATTAACAAGAAACTAATGGAAAACAACTTCTAGACATGAATGCAACTTAGGATAATAGATTGTTAAGAAATAAAATTGTTCTTTCTTAAAATAAAAAATGTATTGAAACTTAAACATTATAAACAAAATTGTTTATGAACTTATGTTACATGTTACTAGTGAGTTAGCTATAAGGTTGTCCAATATCTTATATTTGATATATATGATCATTTCTTAGTTTTTTTACATGTTTAATTGTTCATATAACCTTTATGTTATTCCATAGAAACTAAAGCAAATCCCTAAACCCTAAATTGAAATATTTTAACAAGTTTCTGATGACTTACCGACGGATGTCGTTGAAGGCCATCGATAATTCGTCGGTTCACGTAAGAACACGATAAACAAAGAACCTCCGACTTACTAACGACCTTCATACATCATTCCTCATTAAATCTTCGCAAAAAAATAAAAGCGTTTCGTATTACCACCCGTCAATAATCCGTCGATTTGAATGACGGAAATACGACGGTTCCCCAAAATTAATGCGGTAAACGTTTCCTGAAATTTGCAAGACCATTTACCAACACATACAAATCATGTTAAGTTTATATTGTTAAGATTAAAATAGATGGATTTATAGGTTATTTGGATTTTAGTTTTGAATTTTAGGTATGAGTGGGTTTTGTTCAATTTCAATGGATGATGTTAGTTTAGGAGTTCTAGTTTTGATGGATGACAAAAATTTAGATTGAATTGCTTGTTAGAATTAGATGTTATGAATTTTTATTGTATTTTATTTTTTGGGGAATTTTGAATTGTCAAAGTTCGATTTTTAAAAAATGTTTTAGTATCTCTTAAGTGCTTAATTGCTTCAATTGTTAGAATGATGTGTTAAGATTTGTAGATATTTAATTTGTATGAAATGTTTTAGTATGCAATTTTTATTTAAAGTATTTTTAATTATTATTGAAACATTATGTATTCACAAATATATAAATAAACAAAAAATAAAATTTTAGAATAATAAATAAAATTAGTTTAAAATTGAAATTAAATATTTAATAACATTCAAAATTAATTAAAATAGAACATTAATTCAAATAAGTAAATAGTAAAAAATATATAATATTGAGCTAAAATAGATAGTAAATCTCGAACTCTGTAGTGCCGTATGAATAGTTCCATTCACATTTAAGTGTTGTCTTGCTTTCACTCTAGGTTTTACGGTTTGTATGGCTTCATGATATTTTCTTATACCCTAATTTCCATCTAAAAAGAATAAAATATCACCATTTGCGATACCAACCTTCAAATTCGATGATGTGCACGTGGAGAAACCAACCTTCTTGGCCGAGAAGAAAGGTGTTGGAACTGTTTCTGTTGGAATGCAGGGTTCGGGGTTTAATATTTATTGTAGTTCATTATTATTATTTTTACTATTAACTCTTCAAACTAATGTTCTATTTTAATTAATTTTTAATTTTAAATTAAATTTTATTTATTATTTTAAAATTTTACTTTTTGTTTATTTTTTCAAATCCATTGGTATTCTGTCGGTTAAATAGCATCGAGAAACCGTCAGTATAATCCGTCTATAATTCATCAGCTTAATCCATCATTTAACCTTAGATATTGTACCGACGGTTAACCGATGGAAACGACACGACGATGAACCGGTCGAATGATTTGACCTATTGAAATAATCTGTCGGGTTATCGTCGTAAATATATCGACGGTTTACCGACGGAAGGTTTACGACGACATACCGACGCCAATTTATACCGACGGTTTATTGACAGATTTAAAAAAGATGGATTTACGACTAAATATCAATGGAATTTACCCGTCAGTAAATCGTCATAAGTTTGTCGGTATACATTCGTCGAAAAGTTCGTAGTAAAATAATGACAGGAATACGACGAATTATTTTTACCGATGTTATCCATAAGACCGGTTTGTTCCGTCCCTTATACCACTTAATCGACGCCTTATTGATGGTTCTGGCCGTCGTTTTTGGAACAATTTCTTGTAGTGGATGAAGCACTCAAACAAGCCATATACAATTAGTTATTTATTCACTCTCTGGTAAAAGAAGACTTGGCCACGAAGGTACTATCGGATGAGGGGAAAAATGGCCAAACAAACCATTGTGCATAGATCGCATAAGCCTAGTGATCTATCAAGCCAAGTCAAACCAAGGTTGTCCACAAGATGTGCACAATCCAAACCTACTCGAGAAAGAGTATTTTGCCGAGGAAAGAAGTCCAGGCCATGATATGCTTAAAGGCCATCATAATTCATCTGAGGGCTGACTTGATTTAATCTTGGCCTAAGTGTGGTTTAAAAGCCTCAATTATGCTTCTAGAAGACATACATGAGCGCATATCAAGTGGAAAAAGAAGCCAAATGAAGCTCACATGGTCTACCTCGGGACACAAGCCACGCGCGCCTGCCTGTAGTATGGACCTGTCTCTATCTCGGCTGATAAGTCTTAGTGTGAATTATGGCTGAGTGTTAACTATTAGCTTGGAGCCAAAACATTTTGAATTCAAAGTTTAAACTAGAAACATTGCACCTAGTCATTTCTTCATTTTCTATAAGTAAGATGTAAATCTTCATGTTGTAACTTAAGAAGATTCAAGTTTAAGACTCAATAATGAAAAAAGAATGAAAAGGCAAGTCCAAAAATCACAAAGAATTTGGCCGAATTGAAGAATCCTCTAACCTTGAGGATATATATTGTTTTCCCTTAGTGAGGTTTTATCTCGTGAGGTTTTTCCTCGTAAGGTTTTTAATGAGGTAGATCTTCTTGATTTCAAACTTAACCAACCTCCATTGTGTTAATCTTGAGAGGGAGTATTGAAAAGAAGATCAAAAAATTATCCAAGACAAAGCACTCAACCAAGCCATCTACACTTAGCTATTTATTCACTCTCAGGTAAAAGAAGACTTGGCCAAGAAGTTACTATCGGATAAGGAAAAGCTGGATAAACAAACCATTGTGGATAGATCGAATAAGCATCGTGATCCATCAAGCCAAGTCATACCAAAGTTGTCCACAAGATGCGCATAATCCAAACCTAGTTGAGAAGGAGTATTTGGTCGAGGAAAGAAGTCCAGTCCATGATATGGTTTAAAGGCCATTATAATTCATCTAAGGGCTGGCTGGAATTAATCTTGGCCTTAGTGTGGTTTAATGGCCTCAAGTGGAGAAAGAAGCCAAAGGAAGCTCATATTATTACTCCTTGTTACACTTGATACTCTCGGTTCCTAAGCTCTCTCTCACTTTCTTCCTTAACTCCCCTTTTGTTATATGAACTAAACTTCTCAAAATCCAACAACAAGTATCAATCCTAACTATCCCAACTGTATACACCACTCTTCCTTTTAGGCTTTCGAACTCGCGCTAAGCCAGATACTTCCCGCAATTTTGTTTGTTCCCTGAAACATAAAAGATGCATAAGTAATTCGAATGCTCAAACAGTTTGTTGCCCGAACCAAGGGTCTTTGCTTTGGACTGGGTGAGTCATGACCTCGTAATCGGTCTAACAAACTGGCTAAACAACCGCGTTTTTCCTTATTCACTCATTTTTTTTTATATGAATGTAGACTAATGCAGAAAATGACATATGACCATGCAGTCGCACGGTCCAACACTTACGACTTAGCCATTTGAAGTGATAGAACCGCCAGAATTGCTTAGCGTTTGAAGAAAAGCCGAAGCTTCGGTCCATTGCACTCATCTTAGTCTTAAGCGAAGAGTTCTGCATCGAACATGCCATATTTCCACTCAGATTGACTGGAACGTGATTCGCCCATCCACTTTCTGATCAAGCCTTACTTTTTTCCCTTGAACGCCCAAAATGCCTTAGTCAAATTTTTTTATTGTTTCTGTGAATTCTGTGTGTGTGTGAAATGAACCCGAAGCCTCTATTTATAGAGTTCGACCTATAACCGATCAAAACCTCCGAACAATCTCATGGCCTTTCGAACATATGCAAATTTTTCCGAACTGGTTCGACTTGGCCATAACCGCCCAACCACTCAGCTCGACTCAACTGTCTAGATAGTGACTAGACTAATTAGCTAGCTCAACTGGCCAAGACTAACTTGATCATGACTAAGTTGCGATCTAGATGGTCTTGCTTCCTTAGCTTGATCCTTGTGCTTTCCCGAGCTGGATCTGATCCCTTGAGCTAACCACCAATATTTTTCCCTGGTCTCTCAGTTTTTACCTTAGCCATCTGAGCATCCAATGTTCTTTGCTAAGTCCTACATTCAGATTCCCCTTGTGTTCTTGGTTAAACCCTTCGATCCAACCGCTTGGCCCGATTTAGGATTCGAGCCTTCCCTTGAATCGATCATTTGATGCTTCCCCTTGCATCCTTGATCATGTTTCCCAACCATCATCGAGTGAGTATGCTAGGCCTTGGTCCCATCCAAGGTTAGCCTTCTGCCTGCCTTGCCACCCAATTTTACCCACTCTTATATAGCCATTATGACATTTTTTAGATTTCCACAAAGGTACATTGATATGTTTGAGAAGTCAGAGCTATTTATAAATACATTCAATTATAAATAAATAACTATATTCATTATAAATAGCTCAGGTAAAACACCCATCAACCCATCAATGGCTTAGCCAAATTCCTGCTTCCTAAGCCTTTTCCCCACTTTGTCTTAGTCGTTTTAGACTTGGCCTTAACCTTTCGAACTTAAGCCTTGGCGTACGAACTCAACTTCTCTAGTTTTAGCCTACATAATTTTTATGCGGCCAGCTTCGCCTTAACTTCCTAAGGACCTAAGTCCTTCCACTTTTTCCATAGCAAACTATCTATCTTTCACTCCAACTTACTTTATATTTACTTGGACTTGGATTATTCCACTAAACTTGGTGAAGTTCAAGAATGTTATAGTTTCCAACTCAAAACCAATTAACAATGAGTAGATTGGTCGATATCCTTTATATATTAGTGTATGTCTCTTTGAGTTTTCGATGTGTAATATTATATCCCTAATATGAAGCAACGATATAATGGATCTCATTAGCCATATTACTCGAGTGGTTAAGGCAAAACTGGCATGGCCAATTTTGGTCGAGCCGTAGATCCATCATATGATTATTATGGATATCCGAGTGAGTCCATAGCCGTCAAAGCTCATCGCAAAGTGGTCAAAATTTTCTGACGAAAATCACCCATCAGAACGTCATACGCTTTCTTATAGTAATTAGCTTAGACAAGAGACTTCAAGTTCAGCATTCACAATTCTAGAAATAAGCTCCCAGAACTCTACTGTAGATTGATTTGTTTTGGGACATCCAGGTCCAAAACTGGACCATGTATAATATTATTAGAAAACAATTGTTTATTCACATGTTATTGAATAAATATATGTCAGTGGTGAAACTCTAAATATAACTTAAAAATACTTGAGAGTTTAATTACTGCAAGTATATACGGCACATAGTGATGAATTAAATTAACAACAAAACATAAGCAACACAAACATTGGTAGATAGATGACAATATAATGTCAATAGAAAATATTCTTTGTTGATATATAATTAATTAACATGTTAAACATTGATGAAAATAGTGTGTATATATATATATATATATATACATATACATATGTTAACGACAATTATCGCATGTAATTAAGTTCTTCGATTGTTTTAAAACATTAATTGTATATAAATATTCCGATTTCAAAACTTCTATTATTACAAATTCAACATTTTCTTTTTCTTTTGACCAAATAAGTTTACCTTGTAGTTTTCAGTTTTATTCCGGAAGGAACGAAATTTTTGTTGAAATGTGAAATTTATTTATCAACAAAAATATAAATTACAATGAGTTCATGAGTGTAAGTATAGAAAAGCAATCACTTATAAGAAAATAGAAAACTTAGAAATTGTTGTGACAAGAGCTGGATTTGGTAGGTAAACATGTCTTGTCTTGTCTCGTTAAAATCTACTAATAAAAAACTTTGTGGGACAAAACTAGAAGTGGAAAAAAGAGTACAAGAAAACAACGAACCAAATCCAGAGGAAGAGCTAGGCAGGAAACAACAGTGGTAAGGGTGAATTCTAAGAGTGATATGCCAGCGAGCCTAAAGACCTGCAAATCGATGTGGTGGGCGATATTGAAGACCTTGTAAGCGGGTGTCGATGTGGTGGCGGAGCAGACAGACAAGAATGGGCAGGGGTGTTGGGCGCAAGCCATGACAGCGAAAGAAGATTGAAGACACAATTTTAAGAGCATCAAGTTGGGTTAGTGCGCGAGAGTTGAGGCGAGAGAGTAGAGTGGACCAATTTGGGGTTGTGAAAACAGTATATGTGTAGGGACAAGCGAAGAAGAGGTGGTCGCGTGTTTCGTTCGGCCCGCCACAAAAAAACACGGATGGATAATGTCATAGGTGCGAAGATGATCTCCTGTTTGCAGCCTGTTGCGAAAAGATAGCCATGTGATGAAGGCATACCATGGAATGCCGTGTGAAAACGAGACGAGACGTCTCCAAGAAATGCATATTATACCTTTCTGTCGATATTACTTGGAAAGATATTAATACATCAAATTTTGGTTCGGTTTTTCACCTCCCCAACTCTGAATCCTCTGCTATAATGGTATAAAACTATAATACGTACCATTGGATTTTTATGTTTCAAACTTTTTAATATCTTAAATTTTGCTTCCTAATTATTTCGAGTGAACGATTTACATGTGCATGATCAAGATTGCCAAGAATACAAAATATAATCCGATTAATCATAAAAGTAAACTGTTATGCAACTAGGAGACATGTTTAGTTTTATATAATAATAATAGGTTTCAAAATCTAGCCAATTGATATATGTGGAACTCTTATTAATTAAATGTTTATGTCCAGTTAATTTGTTTGGAAAAGGCAATATACCAAAAAAAAAACATTCGACTTTTTCTTGTTAAATGTTTTATATCCAGTTAATTTGTTTATTTTTATATAATAATATATCCAGTCAGTTAACTAGTTTTCTAGCTATAGTTGATACACCGTTTCTAAGAAAAAAGGGGACAAACCCAAAAATACTCAAATTTTATAATATTTGTCATTTTATTATACAAACTAGTTTGGTTACCATTTAATGTATCAATTTCTTATGGTTGCCATTTTAATATATGAACCTTTTGAAATCGCAATTTTACCTAATAAAAGCTAACGGACGTTAACAATATTTACCAAACTTTTCTAGTTTTTTGAATAATATATGACCTATGAAAATTTTTCAGTTTAATACATGAACTAACAAATTTTTATAATTGATATTTAAAAGAAAAACATTTTCATGTTAATAAAATTGTTAGAACACATTTTAAAATGTGTAAAATAATTACTACTATATTTGTGTATATTATATTGACGCAAAAGAAATTAAAATAAATAAAAGAATTTTACTATTGTTATTTTCATTATATTACTTTTGAAACCACCATCATTCTTTTAAACACACTTTTTCATTAGCATTTGAAAATTTTTGTTTCACTTACTTTCTAAAGACTATATAATGAAAAATAACATTTTTTGTATAAGTCCAACGAAAGCACTCAAAATCAAAGAAGAAACATGTTTTTAGACAAAATTTATTTTTTATATTTTCAAAATTTTATGTTGATTTTACAAAATGTTAAACGAGTAATGGTAAAAATAGTATTATTGAAATTCTTGTATTTGTTTTAATCTCTTTTTCATCAATATAATATAAATCTATGTAATAATAATTGTTTCACACGTTTTAAACTTTGTTCTAATAATTCTATTAACTTGAAAATGTATTTTAAAACACATATATCAAATAATAAAAATTTGTAAGTTCATGTATTAAAATGAAAAATCTTAATAGTTCATGTATTGTTTGAGAAAGCCAAAAAATTATGTAAATATGGTTAATATCTGTAAGGGTTCAAGTAAGTATAATTGTGATTTCAAAAAATCCAAGTATTAAAACGATACTTATAATATATTAGTATATTAAAATCGAAATAGTTTGTGTATTAAAATAATAAATATTATAAAATTTGAGTATTTTTCAAGTTTTTTCCAAAACAACAATGGAAACTCCACTTTCCCCAGCCGGTAGAGAAGTGACTTACGTAAATTGTTGCGATACAAAAAATCAAGACATATCCCATTATATCCTCTAAGTTTCCAACCAATCAATGTTGAAAAGTACTTTATTGTAAATTTGCAGTGCCCAACTGCGATTCTTTCGGTTCCAGTTTTTCGGTTCCTTCAATATTAGATGCATATAAGAACAATTAAAAATTGGTTCGGTTCGGTTCTAGGTCTTTTCGATTTGGTTTGAATCTAAAATATAGGAACCATTTGAGAACCGAAATATTAGTGGTTCCTTTCGGTTTGGATATTTTACCCGGAAAACCAAAAATATCTAAAATATATGAGTCCAAAAATATCTAAAATATCTAAAACTGAAAAATACCCAAATGAACAAAAAATACTTGAAATACCTGATAACACTCAAAAGTCATGGTTTTTACATGTCATTTAGCATCAGTTTTAAGGTCTTTAGGATTGCATTTAGCANACTTTCAGGAGTTTTCAGGAAGGTTTTGTGAAAATTCAGAAATGCAACACTTAGCATGGAAGGGACTGGCACAAACTGGATCCATCTCCACTTGTACATAAACTGATCTCACCTTGCCCAAACTGCTGCACCTAATTCATTTCAAGCTTGGATGGATCTCAACCTAT
>OVAV01000294.1:0-16081 GCA_900406375.1 Iberis amara | reverse complement strand
GAATGATTAGTTGTTTGTTCTTGGATAGGTTTTGAATTAGTAGTGTGTATAAAAGTTTATTGTTTAGGTATGTCGCTGTCAAGAATCTACTTAATAAATAGGTACTTTGATAAAGTTTTGATTTTTATGAATTTCCAATTCTCAAAAATTGATCTTTAGTTGGTTTTAACATTAGGGTTTTAAGATGATTGTGATAAAGATAGGATCTTTGGATTCATGAATATGAATGATTAGTTGTTTGTTCTTGAATGGATTCTTCATTCTAGTGTGTAGAAAAGCTGTGGTCCTCATTCTTGAAAGTAGAAGTTGTTTTGTTGTTATCTCACTTGTGATGTAATAGATCATTAGTCTTTGATTATAATGTTGCAGAGGTCAAGCAGAGAAGGAGTTTAGAGTAGAAGTGGAAGCAATTGGGCGTGTACGGCATAAGAATCTTGTTCGACTTTTAGGGTATTGCGTCGAAGGTGCATACAGGTATTAAGAAACCTGAACTTGCTTGATCAGGACTTGGGCGTGTACGGCATATATATTTTGTGATATCAAATGTTATAAGGATTTTGACATTGTGAAATTAGGATGCTTGTGTATGACTATGTTGATAATGGCAACTTAGAGCAATGGATTCATGGTGATGTTGGCGACATAAGTCCTCTAACTTGGGATATTCGTATGAACATAATACTCGGAATGGCAAAAGGGTATTCACTCCCGAGACTCGATAGATAACTTATATTTTCGAACTCTTTATAACATCCTTGTTGATGACTTTCTATAGATTGGCATATCTACATGAAGGTCTTGAACCGAAAGTAGTTCATCGAGATATAAAGTCGAGCAATATCTTGCTTGATCGACAATGGAATGCTAAGGTATCGGATTTTGGACTCGCTAAACTGTTATTCTCAGATAACAGTTACGTGACAACTCGAGTAATGGGAACTTTCGGGTTAGTTTAGTTGAGTTTGCATATATATAGTTGGACAGTCTTTAGGATTTCACATTGTTGAAAACTTTCCTTGGTTTGGTGTTTTGTATAGTTATGTCGCGCCCGAATATGCTTGTACCGGAATGCTAACCGAAAAAAGCGACATATATAGTTTCGGGATTTTGATTATGGAAATAATTACAGGAAGAAACCCGGTTGATTATAATCGACCTCAAGGAGAGGTAAATCGCCAAACAAGTTTTAAACCGGTTTTTTACTCTTTGTTCGATTGGTTCATGATCGTTTGGTTTTTAGGTGAATTTGGTCGAGTGGTTAAAGACTATGGTTGGAAACCGAAGGTCAGAGGAAGTAATCGATCCGAAAATACCCGAGCCGCCAACTTCAAAGGCACTTAAACGTGTGTTGCTCGTAGCTTTACGTTGTGTAGATCCTGATGCAAATAAGAGACCTAAAATGGGTCATATTATACACATGCTTGAAGCTGAAGACTTATTCTATCGTGACGTAAGTAGTATAACCTCAATGAACATTCGGCATTCGGTTTGTTCTGCTTTTGCGGTTTTTTTTTGCCGAATTGAACCGAACAAAAGTTCGTTTCGGCATTCGGTTTTTCATTTTTGAAGTTCGGTTTGTTTGGTTCGAAAATCTTAATTTCGGTTAAATTTTCGGTTTTTTCGGTTTATTTTCGGCTTTTTAGATACTTTTAACAAGTTCGGTTTGGTTCGGTTAATTTAGTAAAAAAAAATTGTTGTCGAACCAATCTGAAAACCGAATTAAAACTAAAAAAAGTGCCGAACTGAACTGAACTAACCGAACTAGATTCGGTTCGGTTCGATTTAAATGTCCACCCCTGAACATTGTGAAGTGAATCGTTTATTTGCTTAGAGAATTTTTTTGTTAGCAGGAACGTCGAGCCACGAGGGAACACGCACGGCGGGATCATAGCCAGCAATCGACGGAGGCTACGGTGGCTGAAGCTGCGGCTGAGGCAAGTGAAAGTGATAGTTCAAGAGACCGGAGATAGAAAAGACATATAAGACTCAGAAAAAAAAAAAAATCTACGAGCATTTTTTTTTTCTTGAATTTAATTTAGTTTTTTAATTATAATGTGTGACATAAATATTATTATTACTGTTTTTTTTTAATTAATAGGTTTATCAACATTTGCTATTTGTATATATATTTTTGGGACCAAATATATGACAAATTTTTTTTTTTGTTTTTGCGTAAAAGAATATAAAAAACTCAAAGCGTAATGATAATTGTTGTTATATGATAATGGACTGTGGACCAACCAAACTGGACTATGGCCTAAAATGGACTTATATGTTATATTGTCTCATTATTTAGTAAATAAGTTATATATAATGATCTATCCTTCTCATCCTTCATAAGAGGTCACAATTGCACAGCTGATCCAATATTGTGTCATGGTGATCAATTAATAATTTTACAAAAAAAAAGAAAATAATTGTTTGAATTTAGATTGGTGAAATGATAGCATTCTATTATTATATATCCTCTCTTATAGAGTTTGATTTTACTTTATAGTTTATATAATAAGAAGTACTCCATATTGCTAAGACACCTTAAAAATGCAAAGTGTTGTTTCAAAGATATTATAATGCAAAAAGTTGATAGTAATTAAAAACAAAATTCATAAATAGTGTTAGAGGCATACTAATTACCGTTATTATTATATCATTAGCATACGTCTTCCAACTATTTTTTTATATACCTTGGAAGTTCCGGACATTTGGTTAATAATATCCATCAGTCTCCGAAGCTAACCGTATGCTTAAGTCGTAAATCACTCATCCCAAGAGATTTTTTCAACTATATTAATTTCATAAATATGTATATTCTAAATACTTAGGGGATGTTATTGGTTATGATATTTTAATGGATTTATAAATTCATAAGATTTTGACAAATTATGGATTTTGAAATCAATGGATTTTGGAATAACATGATACATGTTTCGATTTGGTTCTTTGTATTTTTAACTTTCAAAACCTTCAAAATCCATTAAAATACATAGTAGAATTTGAAATATAATAATAAATCATTAAACGAATTATACTGGATTTCAACTAGTATTTACAAACCAATAAACGAATAACACAAGGTTTCAAAAAAATTTCAAAATTACTAATCCAATAACACCTAATTTTGCTTGGATTTCCAAATCCATTAAAATCCTAAAACCAATAACTCCACCTAATGATCATCGAATATAGTTATTATCTGCTCAAGAATTGTGATAACTAGTGCAACCACTCTTCTATATCTTAATATTAAAAAAAAGATATTTTAAATATATTTTAAGAAAAATGTTAATAGTTTTTATATAATGGTTAAAAGAATTAATACAAATCTTATATGTATTTTTTTCTTATAACAAAAATCTAACACACAAACGTTTTTAAAAAGGTTATTTATAATAAATAAAAATTTTCGAAAGGCCCAAAGTTTGTTTTCCCAGAGATCCATTATAAATTTGAACAGACCCAAAATAAGAATATAGTCATTAGTCAACCTATACAAAGAAAAAAAAGACTTGTGAAGTTGACTTTACAAAGCGAAAAAACCGAAAACCCGGTTTAGATTTTACGGGTCGCCCGACAAAAAGGTTCAAAACGTTGAACACGTATTTGAAGAAATGTCAACAAACTTTAAACACCACACATCTCTTCTTTTCTTCTTCTTCTTCTCTCTAATTCAATTTCACTAAAGCTTCTGTTTAGGGTTCTGCGATTTTTGCGGTGATTAGATAATGTCATCGGAAATTAGTTCTGGTGATCAAAGCAACAATGGATTATCTACTAATGGTGGTCAATATGTTCAGTACAATGTCTATGGAAATCTCTTCGAAGTTTCTAGAAAATATGTTCCTCCTCTTCGTCCTATTGGTAGAGGTGCTTATGGAATCGTTTGGTAAATCTCTGTTTTGCTTTGATTCATTCTCCTCCTCCGATTAGGTTTCCGGAATTTGTGCTTAGAGACTTTTAGGTTTCTTTGTTTATGTTTGATCATCTTCATGAATTGATGTTAAATTGAATTACCTTGTTGATTTGATTAGAGTTCTCTTGGATTCACTTATTGTTAGCAACAGGCAAATCGTCACTTCTTTGATGTGTTTTGATGTTTGATTAGTGCTGCTAAAAACTCAGAGACTGGAGAGGAAGTAGCTATTAAGAAGATTGGTAATGCTTTTGATAATATTATCGATGCTAAAAGAACTTTGAGAGAGATTAAGCTTCTTAAACATATGAATCATGAAAATGTAATATATCTTTGTGTTTTCTTATTATCTTTTCTTGTGAATTTTTTTTGGTAATGTTGTTTTCGAATGTTTGTTGTATAGGTTATTGCTGTAAAGGATATAATAAGACCACCACAAAGAGAGAATTTCAATGATGTTTACATTGTTTATGAGCTAATGGACACTGATCTTCATCAAATCATTCGATCAAACCAACCATTAACCGATGATCATTGTCGGGTATGTATTGATTTATATGTAGCAGACAAATATTCTGTGTCTAGTTCAGGGCCGGTCCTAAGGCCAAGCAGAGCAAGCACGAGCTTGCGGTCCATTTTATATTTTCAAAATTAAACTTTAAGAATTGGTCAATTTTCAAATTTTCATTTTAACAACCGGCCCGGTTTTTCATTTTATATTGCGGCCTTTAAAATTTCAGGATCGGCTCTGGTCTAGTTTAGAAGTTACTTGGTTGGTTCAGGAGGCTAGAGCAATCCAAATTTGATCAAAATAACATTAGAGTCATTGTTATGTTTGTTTTCATTCATTGGTTTGTGTTCTTGGTTTAAGATTTTGGGCTTATTAGTCTCAATCCTTTTTTTTTTTGTAGTTCTTTCTATATCAGCTATTACGTGGACTCAAGTATGTGCATTCAGCAAATGTATTACACCGAGATTTAAAACCAAGCAATTTGCTTCTGAATGCAAATTGTGATCTAAAGCTTGGAGATTTCGGGCTAGCTAGGACGAAATCGGAGACAGATTTCATGACTGAATATGTTGTTACACGTTGGTACAGAGCTCCAGAGTTGCTATTGAATTGCTCAGAGTATACAACAGCAATTGATATTTGGTCAGTTGGTTGTATATTAGGTGAAACAATGACAAGAGAGCCATTGTTTCCTGGTAGAGATTATGTTCATCAACTTAGACTTATCACTGAGGTAATCTAATCTAATCTAATTTGATATGGGCCCTCATCGTCTAGATTGATTCATTATGCTTAACTTTCTTCTAGAATGGATCTTGGATCAAGAACTAACATGTTTCTTTCTTTGAAAGCAGCTTATTGGATCACCTGATGATTCAAGCTTAGGATTTTTAAGGAGTGACAATGCAAGAAAATACGTTAGACAGCTTCCACAGTACTCAAGACAGAACTTTGCTGCTCGATTCGCAAACATGTCAACTGGTGCAGTTGATTTGTTAGAGAAAATGCTTGTCTTTGATCCAAGCAGACGCATCACTGGTGAGTTTAGCATATGTATTTTACTTTTCGGGTTTATCAATTCGGTTTTTCTTCTAAAGAAGTTTCTATTATCTGTAGTTGATGAGGCATTGTGCCATCCATATTTGGCGCCGTTGCACGATATAAACGAAGAACCAGTGTGTCTAAGGCCGTTCAATTTTGATTTCGAGCAACCTTCTTTGTCGGAAGAGAACATTAAAGAGCTTATATACCATGAAACAGTCATGTTCAATCCTCAAGACTCACTGTAAGAGGAGGATATAAGCTTTGTTTTTTGTTATCGAATCACTTATAAAGTTTGATTACGTCTGTAATATGGAATAACAATTTGAGAAATTACAAGAACAAGGAAAAAAACAATCTCTGACCTGTGTTGCAGACTTAAATTACAACTTGAGAGCAGCAATGGATTCGGGTTTAAATTCGACCCGAAGACCCAAGACCCGTCTAACTTCGGCCGGTGTAAGTCTCCAAGTCATGGGTCCTGAGTTCTCTCCCCAAAAGTCTAAAATCTCTGAGACTTTCTCTAAGTTCAGTATGGTCGCCATTTGAGTAAGCCGAGCGAATTTATCTCTAACTGTTCTTTGAGTCATACCAGAGAAATGGCTAACTAAAGCTCTTGTGTCTCGGTCAAGTTGAAGTCCGCCAAGCTGGCTAAACCGTTTTTGCATCATTATCACTTCGAGTCTCTTAACTATGAAATCGATTATGAGATGTAGAAACGAGTCGTAGTTGTTGGATGTCATTAGTGGTTGGAGCCACGCAGCGTTTGTTTCGACTGAGTGGAGAAGTCTTTGGACCCACGGGTCGTTCACTTCATTCTCTGCGTACTCTGTTTCTGTTAACTCATAGCTTATGGTAGCTACAGCATCTAGAACCGGACGGATTCTTGGTGTTACCGTTGCTACTAGCTGTTCCATGCCTGAGTTAAGTAATTGCTTGAATGTGTTGCTTAGCTCGCCTAACTCGGATAGACACGATTTTATCCTCTCTCGATCCGCTGGTGCAGGAAACACCTGTGGTTAGGACAAGAGATAAAGGAAGTCATACAGATTTGTCTCAGGGTTCAGAAGAGCAATAATGTATTCATCATATCGCAAGTTCGAACATTCACTGAACCATTTTGCTGCCCAAATGCTAATATACATTATCTCTAGCAAACAACTTATCTGTTCCATAGGTACTAGTTCCTAGATTGTAGTTCTTTGAAGATTCTAGTTAAGCAAATCATAAAGTTTCAAGAGTATGAGTACTAACCTCAGTACATTGCTCCTCGATTTCATGTTTTAGTTTGAGAATGTACTCGCAGCTCACATCCATATTGTTCAAAGCAGTTGCAATTTCGGTTCCAGTGTTTTCTACACCGATACCACCCAAGAACAACCTAGCACCAAGGTTTGGTTCTCTAATCTTCTGTTGCAAAGCTTCGTGGTAATCATTACCCAACAAACTACCTGCATTGCTCAATACAGCGATCACAGAACTGATGTTTGAAGTCGAAATCGCTCTCCTCAGGCAGCTCTGCAACACGTAGAATACATCATCCACCATTGAAGTTGTAAGGCTATCTGGTACATGCTCATCGATCCTTATAGCTTTCCTCACATTCTCAACCATAAAGAATCCTTCTAGTATCACATAGAATCCTGTCACATCCTGAATCACTTTACTAAAACTTCCATTTCTAAATGCCTTTGTAGCTCTTGGCAACAATTCAGGATCTACCGATGTCAAAGACTTGATTTTTGAGACCATGAACTCGGTATAATCCTCACCCAACTGCATTAGTGACAGTATCTCTTCCACATATAGCTCAACTTCTCTAGGGTCTGGTCCTTCGGATGCACCACCAGCGAGGAGATTCAAATTGGGAGAATTGTTAATATCAGATGCCAATCTAGCTAACTTTCTAAACTCCATATACTTCTTCAAGATCAACGAACCTCTAGAATCACATTCCTCTTGCAATTCACAAATCGCATAAACAACACCATCTTCTCCACATAGACCCCTTAAGATCTCATCGTTTTCTTCAATAGCCATGACAATGTCCTTAAACAAATTGGTTAAACACCCAACGAAATTTGCCTGTCCAACTCCTTGCTCCATGATCTCAACCACATTTTCGTATTCCATCCTTCCTCTCATTGCAATGACCTTTTTCAGGTAACCAACGTAGACCTGAAGACCTTCCTCCTCCATTCCTAGTGGCGAATATAATCGCACGAATCTCAAAATCGTAGGATGATCTCTCTGGTCTATAGCTGTCAATAGCTTCTTCTTCACAATACCTTCAAGCTGTTTCTTCGATGCAAGAAGCTGCTCTCTCTGGTCAGAACCGGAATCCTTATACTGAGAATCGATCTGAAGAAACCTCTGTACAAATTTCGCAGCGGATTCATAATCCTCTGATTCTAACGCGGCCTTAACGCCTTCAATGCAATTCCCACGCTCAACAATCGCATCTATACGAGATAAAGTAACATTCACACGAGACTGAGCAAGATCGAGCTCTCTTACCTTACCACTAACCTGATCCGCAAGATCACAGGTAGATCGAACATTCCCTAACATATGATCAGCATCCGCTTTCACAATATCAAGAATCTCCGCTGATCTCTGAAGCTGAACGAGATTCCGATCTAGTTCCGTACGCTGAGATAAAAGCGTGTCAAGATCTGAATCTAAGCTCCGTTGATAAGCGATACATTCGTGAAGAAGTCTCGTCATCGCGCCAACGTCAGTGANCTTCCGGTGTACCAAATTTGACGGTTGATGAATCCACAGACTCCGCAACTGAATCGTCTTGTTCAAAATCCGGCTGCCTCGTAACCGCCATAGATCTATTAGGAGTCGATGACATTGCAGCAATTTTGTTTGATGGTCTTCTAAGTAATCTCCGATTACTCAAGTCTGATCAAAGATTCGTCACAAATGCTTCTTCTGATAAACTCATCGCAAGAACACAAAACAATCAGAACTAATAATAAGTTAATAAATTATGTAGGCTCAATTTCGTTAATGGGCTTTTTATATACGCCCATTAAGGAACTATAAGGACCCATCTACACTGTGACTTATCTCTGTCGGTGGCAGATTCTTCTATGTGGTTATTAATGTTTTTGGAAGCTTATGTAACAAAATTTATATGCATTGTAAATTCTATAGAAAAGTGTAATATTCAGAAATTTTGTTAAACACGTGGGCATAAAAGGCTCTTGTAGTTTTCTAATCCTATGAATATACTTAACACGTGTTTTTCTCATTTTTGTAAGGTTTTTTTAATATTAAGGTTTACTAATCTAAAATCTAAAATCAAGATACGAAAGAAGTTAAGCTATCCATAAGAAAAATGTTATTTGAACTAGGACTTAGCTTTTAGGTGCTCGGTTTGGTTCTAGGTAGGAACCATTCGGTTTCGGTTCTTCGGTTCCTAAATTCTAATATTCAATAGATATTTTTCTAATATTCGGTTTAGTTTCGGTTCGGTTCTTGTCGGTTCCAAGTCGGTTTGGTTCTATGTTAAAGGAACTGGAAAATACTCGAAATTTTTGGTTCTAAATCGGTTCCGGGTATTTTAGACCCGAAATACCAAAAAAATATCCGAAATTTTCAGTTCTAAGTCGGTTCCGGGTATTTCGAAAAATATCCAAAAACACAAAAATTATTCGAAAAGAAACTATAATACCCGAAATAGTTTAAGACTAAATTACCCGTAAATACCCGAAAATACAAAAAATTACCGAAGAAAAATAAAAATTACCCTAAAAAAAACTAAAATACCCGAAATATATAATATATGTATATATGTTCGGGTATTCGGTTTTATCCATCGGTTCTCGGTTCGGTTCCAGTTCCTATCCGATACCCATGGTTTTTCATCTCAGGAACCATCGGATATTTTGGGTGGAACCGAAACCAGAATCCAAACTGTTTTTTTCGGTTCTTCGGTTCCGGTTTTTTTGCCCAGCCCTAATTTGAACTCTTAAAACTTGAGAATGTAAACTGTGAATTCTAATAAGTCTTCTTAAACTAGCTATCATTTAGTATACATTGTTAATTTATGGAATTTTAATAAAGAAAATACACAAAAACAACTCTTATGAAAATTTATCCAAATTCAAACTTACGATTTACGTTTTTGGGCAATTTATCGATCTAGTGTGACATAAAAATAAAAACTCAAGAATATGGACAATATTTAATCAATTGTACTATATAAGAGTGTTTACTGTTACTTCTTCTCTTTCTTATAACTCTTCACCATTCACCAAACTCGAATATTCTCGTATATATATATACACATATTTATACATATACATATATATATATAGCTATGGGAAAAGGAGAAGCAAAAGCAGAGCACAAGAATCCTCCTTCGGCCTCTTCAACACCGGAATCTTACTCCAAAGAAGGCGGCGGATACGTCGGAAACGCTTACCGAGCAATATGTGGAGCGATCTTCACCATCCTCATCTTACTAGGAATCATAGCTTTAATCCTTTGGCTAATCTACCGTCCACACAAACCACGTCTCACCGTCGTCGGAGCAGCGATCTACGACCTTAACTACACAACGCCGCCGTTAATCTCAACCTCCGTTCAATTCTCAGTTTTGGCGCGAAACCCTAACCGTAGAGTCTCTATTCACTACGATAAGCTCTCGATGTACATTACTTACAATGATCAGATCATTACGCCGCCGCTTATGCTTCCGCCGCTTCGTTTAGGTCATAAATCTACGGTGGTTATAGCTCCGGTTATGGGCGGCGCAGGAATACCGGTTTCGTCGGAAGTGGCTAATGGTTTAAAGAGTGATGAGACTTACGGCGTCGTTTTGATGAGAGTGGTGATTTTAGGAAGACTTCGTTGGAAAGCTGGTGCGATTAAAACTGGACGGTATGGATTTTATGCCACGTGTAATGTGTGGTTGAGATTTAATCGATCTTCTAATGGACAAGTTCCTCTTCTTGCTCCTTCAACTTGTAGAGTTGATGTTTAATAAAAATGTTTTTTTTTTTTTCTTTCTATATCTTTTTGTGTTTCAAAAATAAATGTTTAAAGGTTTAGTAATAGAATTTAGAATTTGTAATCTTTTTTTTCTTTTTCTTTATCACGTTAGTTTTGGGTCTCGTTGTCTTGAGTGTTGAGTCAAGTGTATTAATAAATCAAGAAATTATAATTATGGACGTTATCAAAAATACTACCAAAAACTAGGTTTATTTCGAATACATTTTTAAAAGTTTTAAAATATTATATTTTTCTTTAAAAAATGCTATAAAAATGTTTTTGTTTCAAAAATACTACAAATTTTAAAATAGCTTTAAAACTTCAAATTTAAAACTTAAAACCCCAAAATCAAACCCTAATCTTTTCAAAATTAAATCATAAACTCTATTTAGTGAATAAACCTAAAATTTTAAATTTTAAATTCTTAAAAATCACTTTTTATGTTTGTGGTATTTTTTAAATATTTGAGAATGTGTGATATTTTTGAAACTTTTGGAAGTGTATGGTAGTTTAAAAATTTGAACTTCTGTTTCAAAGAATTTCTCTTATAATTACATTATTTCTAATTTACATTCTAGTTATAATGTTTTTGTTTTTAATTTTAGTCTTTGTATTTAATTTACTTATTAAATGATTTTGTCGGTATACATATGGCATTTATAGAAACACAACAGCTCATTTTGTTAGTCAGCTTCTTCATGCAATATATATTTTTTTTAATGAAAAATATCTGATTTTGCATGTCTAATTTTTTTAATTAAAAATTGGTAATGTCTTATGAAAACAGATAAATTTTAGTATATTAGTCATTTTTTTGTCAACCAAATTTAGTATATTATTACAATATATAATATTTACAAAACTTTGTAAACTATTAAAATTGTTAATTACTTCTTCTTTTTTGGGTTAAACCTTGCTAGACAATGGCCTTAGGCCTTTATAATATGTTGGGCTGATTAGATAACAAACGTTAAATGGCAATAAAATAAAATAAAATAAAAATCCATATAGAGAACACCATCGAGTAGCCCATAATATATTGTTTATTCAAATAAGAACTTTAAAGCAAATTATGAACAAATGAATAATATTTGTACCATGTTTTACCAATTTGAAGATTTTTTACTGTTTTTTTTAGTGTTTCCATTAAAATTTATAATTTTTTTTATTACATATGATGTAAGCTTGATCTTTCATCTTCTTGAATACATTCAAATATTTCATTTTGGAGTTGATTTTGCAAATTATGAACAAATGAATGATTTTACTTGATCTCTATATTGTAATAAACGTTTTAACACATTAGTTTTCTTCGTGTGAATGCTTGGAAGCTTATATTAAACCGTGGATAATGGTCTAAGACCAGTCCCGGTTCTACTTATAAATGAGTCACAATCTACAAAAGGGTTCACAGTGCCGTGCCAAGCTAATAAGAGGCATAGGACAAAATCAATAAAAAATTATTTTATTTAATTAAATAATTAATTAAAAATTAAATAAACAAACAAAAAAAAAAAAATTACAACCTAAAACAAAAAATCGAAAGCAAATATTAAAATTAGTAAGATAAGATTGATCAAACACAAAAATCAAAACATATTTAACACATATAAAATTAGTAAAATGATGGAATTGTGGCTTATAATTTTTTTTTTTGCTTTGTGGCCTTGGGCAAATGCCCGAAATTTATAAAGGTAGGCACGGCTCTGAGGGTTCAAACTTGCAACCTAAGATGCATTAATGGTAAGCAATACCACTAGACTAACGTGAACTTTATGAAAAAACAGGACCGGAAATTTATATAATTATATGGAGGCCGCAAGCCCAAGCTTGGCTTGCTTGGCCTCAAAGTCGGGCCTCTCTAAGACTCTAATAACAAAAGTGGAGCTTGACTTTAATTTGAGGCTGAACACAACAAATTATGGTTGCTTTTATAGAAAACTCTACTGTTTCACTTGTTATAATCATATATGTTTTTTTTTTTCTGCTTCTTGTTTCTCCATATATTGTATGAGTTTATGGTTTTGTAGGTTATGTTGTATAAAGTGTAGTAGATTCGAAAGCATGGCCAACATTCATAATGGTACAACGTGGCCATTTTACTCTAGTGATGTACATGTTAATGACCCACTAGTTTTTATTTTTCTTACATTTACTCTACTTTTTACCTTGATTAATTATTACTTTTTTATTTGTTGGTTATTGACTCATTGATTTAATACAACTCACTATGCAATCATGTTATTGGTTAATTCCTCAGTGATTTTTGCGTTCCAATTTGATTTATATATATGCAAAGATTAATTTTCTCCGGTAAAATGTAATTTATACAATTTAAATATTATGAGTATATATATATATATATATGATAGAAAATACAAAGATCAAGTATGATTGGTAAGATTTTGTAATCTAGCTTCTTTACTTTGTTTGATATTAACTTTTTAATGTATTCAATTTTAAACGTTAAGCATCTTATAAATAGATAGTAATTAAAACCTAAAAACACTAAAATATATTAATGGTGTTGTAGTTTTTACATAGAATTAATAATAGTATTTATATAAGCTTAAAATATACTTTATAAATATATAAAACAAAAAACTGAAAATGAAAAATATATACGTAACATTCCCGACCGTTCCAATATGTGGTCCCCGATTTTCTTGATCTGTATGTCCCACTTTTATCTGACGGTTATGTGTGTTATTTTGAGAGATTTTTAAACTTTGTTTACAGGTCATGCAGATCATCACACGATATTTCTCTGTATGTTTTCGTTATTCCCCAATTCAAAAATGACTTTACAGAAGGTTACTCCATTAGTAGATTGCTTCAATATAAACACGTTTAACTGTAAAATTTTTACATAATGGTATAGATAGTCAAATTTTTTTTTTTTATAAAAATTTCTCCACATAATTATATTCTCTGCAAATCAGGGTCTTGCAATATTTCTATCAATTAGATGATACATAACTGTCGTTCATGTGTACCATTTTATTTGTGTAACTTTTGTTAAGTTATAGTTTGGTTTGGTGATCTAGTTGTGGATACATCAATATCAAATAATCCATCAAATAAAGCGGGGAAGAAAAGAAAAAAAAAATATATTATATAAACACTTGTCGTAGTAGAATTTCCAACCTTTATAAATATCATTTAATCACACTTTATTTCTCTTTCCATTTAAAATGAAAGCTTGACACGCAATATATTACATGATATGCTAAGATATTTTATCCTAGATTTTTATTTGATAACAATATCTAGAATAATGCTATAACCGAAAACGTTATGTTTCCGAAGAAAGANAAAAAATTCTAATCAGAGAAAAAAAAATTTTTTTTTTTTTTTTTTTTTTTTTTTTGTTAATGAGATAACATAATTTGTTGGCACATGCGTAGTTGACAAGTTTTAAATATTAAATATACAATAAGACCTAATATCATAGCAGAGCCGGATCTGAGCACATGCATATGAAACATTTTAATGGGACCTCCAAAATTATAGGACCCCCAATTTATGAAATCTCAAGAACAAAATTTTTATGATATATGTAAACATATCGAAAAATGTTAAATGTATTATAAATGTTGGTGAGTTTTTCTATATTATTTTTCATTTCATATTAATTATATATATTAATTTTTATACGATAAAAACTAAATAATAGTAATATTTTAGTTTTGTTTGGGGCCCTGAAAATAGCTCTGGCTTTGTATCAGAGATATAAGCTAAGTATAAAAGAGACGTTTTCTTACTACAATTATATTGTTTTCAAATACTTAAAGCCTAAAAGTATGGATTGATTAACTGAGGAAAACGAAGGAAATGGGCTAAGTAAGTAAAAAATGTAAAGTTGATGAAACGAATAAAATGTGACAAGCAAAGTGCGTGTCTCACATTACGTATATTATGGAAATTAAATTTGATTTTTCAACACATAATCGTTTATATTGTAATCTTTTAACTATCACTGTAATTAATTAATATAATTATAGTTTCAAGTTTGTGAATAATATTAAATCAAACATCTAGTATTGAATATGTTTTATTTATTTATTTATATTTTAAGCTGTTAAATATAAATAATATTACAAAAATACAAAAAAATTAAATTTTATGTG
This sequence comes from Iberis amara, assembly GCA_900406375.1. NCBI lineage: Eukaryota > Viridiplantae > Streptophyta > Magnoliopsida > Brassicales > Brassicaceae > Iberis > Iberis amara. Next base: position 1,482 of record OVAV01000294.1, on the reverse strand, counting down.
GATCATTTTTGTTTGTTATCATCACATGAAATTTTCGGTTAACAGTTACCATGACACTCTTAGTAGATATATATCTTTGTCTTGGGGAAAATAACTATTTTCTCAAATCAGTTTTTGAGATGTTAGGCTTGGATTTAATTTTAAATATCGATTTTTTTTTTTTTTGTGTTTCTAAATATAATTAAAATAGAATTTTGTCTTATTTAAACTGTATATGCATGTACGTTAACTGAGTGTGAATTTGGATATGACTTAAAAGTTGTCTTTGAAAATGATCAACCAACCAAAAAAAAAGTTCGACGTAATGTAACAATCAATATAGTATAAATGCTAACTATAAAAGAAGATATAAACAAAATTAAGGTTAACAAGATAAAAAAATATCCAATGTGGTAACCACCCACACATATTAATTATTATATAAGTTTTTAAAATAAATAAAAAAAACTTTATTATAAGTATAAGTAGATGGGAAGTCGTGTGGTTATCAAACGCAAAGAAAAACATTCGATTTAATAGAAGACAAACACTTCAAAAAAATATTCTAAAAAGTGATAAAAAAAAATCACCAGAGAGAGAGAGAGAGAGAGAGAGAGAGAGAGAGAGAGAGAGAAGATGAAGGAAGAACAATATGGACCAGTGATTGTAATGTTAATATCAAGTATTGCAATGGGATCAGTAAATGCACTTGTTAAGAAATCACTTGATGTTGGTGTTAATCATATGATCTTTGGTGCTTATAGAATGACTATTTCTGCACTAATCTTGCTTCCTTTTTCTTTTATTTGGGAAAGGTATGAACATATATAGTTTTGTTTCTTATATATTATGTCTCATAATTCAAATTTTTTGTTTAAATTTTGCTATAAATGTTAAGAAGAAACACGTATGATCTTATTTGCATGCATTGAAACTTAACCTAATTAACTATGAATTTTGAATATGCATATTAGACTTTTGTACTTATAATAGTGTCTCAAAACTCAGTTTTACTAATATATATGTTAACATTGTTCAAATATCTCTATAGTCTTGCTTAATTATCTTAGCTTCTAAATTAAAACTTTTCTATTCCTTATAGGCAACATAAAAAAGGAAGTCTTTAAGCTCCTCTTTATTCAAATAATTGTCCATTTTTGGTAACAAATATGCAAACATATTAAAATTTAGGTTAATCCTAGGAAATACATTATATTACATGTTTTGGTTACAAATATGCAAACATCATTCATGTATACATGCGCTTATATATAAATTATAAATTTTGATATTTTAAACGAAACTATATTATATGTTTAAATNTATTCAAATAATTGTCCATTTTTGGTAACAAATATGCAAACATATTAAAATTTAGGCTAATCCTAGGAAATACATTATATTACATATTTTGGTAACAAATATGAAAAAATCATTCATGTATACATGCGCTTATATATATATTATAAATTTTGATATTTTAAACGAAACTATATTACATGT
>OVAV01000292.1:0-20622 GCA_900406375.1 Iberis amara | reverse complement strand
GTTAAGTGGTGACAATTGAACATTATCTCAATCTTTGTTTCTCATTCGAGATATGCATCAGGATTAGAAGTTCCATAGAAAGATTGAATCTTTAGCTTAATCCCCTCACGATTATTTATGGGATGTCTAGCTTCTCTCGCTCTCCTTCTGCTTCTATGAGTATAATTTGAAGCACTACTCCTTTCTTTTTAGTAATCTCCTGGTCCATAATTTCTAGGGTCTTGATGGAGTATATTTACATTAGGATTCGTCTCCTTAGGCCTCATTTGTTTAGATTGACCAGATTAATGGCCAGAAGGTGAATTAAACTCCTTTCTAAAAGCATCAAACAGATCACTGATTGTTTTGTCCATGAGCTGCTTCATTTTGGAAGTTATAGCCTCAAACAGTAGCTTATGTCTTTTAAAACACTCCTCTCCATCATCAGACATTGTTCCTTTCAAAAGAATTACAAAGAAATGCTCAAAGTAAAGAGAACAAAAGAAAATACCCAAACAGTTGGTTTAAAATCAGATTTTCCTTCAACAGCAAAACGAAACAAATGTGAGTATCAAGCAATAATATTCAGCATGAAAATGAATCTATTTGAACTTATAATGATCATCAAAGGGTGCAAAATTTAGTTATGTTTAAACATGCACATAATTCAAAAATACTACAATATGATTAGTTACAATCTGGAACAGGTTCAACACTTCTCTATGAATCTAAAACGTGTCCTATCAAATTCTAAACTTTATTTTAGATTAAAACAGCAAGTTTAAGAATGAAATCATACATTCATATCCGGATTAGTCAAGTTTTTCATTCATAGTACCAGTTTAGAGAACACAAAGAGACAGAAATAAATTATATGGAGTTTTTAAGAACAAAACGTGTTCTATCAACTTCTAAACTTGATTTCACATTAAATTAACAAGTTTATGCACGAAATCAACCTTTCATATACATTTTCATGAAGCCTTTCATCAAAAACAAAATTAAACACCAAAACAGATTCAGAAAATACAAAGAGATAGAAACAGATTATATAGAAGATTAAGGGTCACTTCCTGTTTCATTGAATACTCAAGCCTTCAACCTGGCTCTGATACCACATGATAAAATGCTCCCTTCATGATTGATGCTTTGAAGGTGGAGTATATGCTGATCTGATCCGAAACAGTGGGTTTGCAGAATGATGGAGTGAAGATAGATGATTATGGACATGATAACAACAAAGGGATGAAGATCCTTTGTCTTTTGTATAGAGGATTCAAGGATATCACACCCAAGAACAAGATAGACCTTTAGAATCACTATACAAGAGGTTTGCTTTGGAATCACTCCTTAGCATAATCTGACTCACTAAGAAAAAAAATAGAGAATCACTCTTTTTGTCTAAAACTTGCTTAATTCATAAAAATGGTGTGGTTCTTACATATAAAGGCCTAGAAATTACTCTTAGACTTCTAAACTTAAAATAAATGCATAGTTTGAATGTTTTGAATTTTAAAAGAAAGGCTCCTCTTTTGTATGTGAAATCTATCTTGGCCTTTGTATTCATGATCAAACAATTGAGAAATTACGTAGTGAACCAATTTATTCATTAAAAACAAAACTTGGAAAACCCATTGGGACAAAACCAAGTCTGGGAAAAAGAGTATAAATGGAAACACTAACCCAATTGTTGATCAGTGGTTTGGATGCATAAGATAGTTGTGTATATCACATCCAAACTTGACCCATTGGAAGGGTTCTAAGAATAACTCAAAAGTAATGAGATAGCTCCAGAAAGCTTCCTTGTCTTAGCTCTTGTCATTGGTACTTGTTGAATCTCCATAGCATCCTCTGGTTCAAGCCATTCACCTTCAAGCATTGTCTTCTTTGCTCATTGTGTGCTGCTCCTTAGATTCACATCAATAAGCATTGAATATCGAAGAAAAAGAATTATAATCAAAATTTTACAAGTAAAAACCCTAAACTAAAAGAGGGAAAAAATATACCATCTAAAACTTTTCTTTAACAAAAACCTTGTATTAGAAATAGTTACAAACTAAAAAAAATTCTTATGCAATTTCGTGCTTAGATTTCATGAAACTTTTTTTCGTAATTGGTAAATGTCATTAAAATTGAAGAAGGTTGAATCAATACAGCTTTCGTAATCCCAAAAAAGAGAAACCAAACTAAGAGAGCTATTTGTGTAACCAGGAAAAAACTAATAAAGCCATCACTTCATTGAGTTTTTAAAAGCTTCCCTCTGTCTCTTTGCGGTGATTGAATTCTTGATCTCTCTATCAAGTCTTTTTTAAAGATGAGGAATGGAGTACACGGAATGCATTGTGAATGACATTGTTCCTATGTTTCCATGTATGGAAAATAACAGCTTCAAAAGTCAAACAATCGTAAAGTCTTCAAGGTGGTTGAAGAGCTATGCGAGAGCCATGAAACGAAACTGCAATGAAGGAATGAATGATCACGCGATTCAATACAACTTGTGCACAAAGCACACTCATCCGATTGGATTATCCCTCTCCAATCTCGAGTAGGTAACCTCTCCAAATTAGCAATCCATGTTGTAAAGGCATTGTGCAGAGTTTTTCGTTTTAACAAAATTTCTTTGACCCAAGAAACTAATGTTTGTCTCGGTCTTATAGCTTCCCAAAATGTAGAAGATGAAAATGTCCGTAAATGGTTTTGGTCGGAGAACCAAAACACGACATTTTCATTGTCATTTAGAGAAGGCATGGGGACATTTGAAAGATGAGTATGAAGGGCTACAGCAGCATCCGATCGAAGGCAAGGAAGAAGCCAAATGTTGCAGTTACAAGCTTATGCGACTGATGCCTGCAGCTCAATTCACAGCATGGATAGACCTTCCAATCCAATATAGTCCAGCGGCCTCCCGAGTGGAGTCCAATGATCCCACCAAAAAGAAGTTCCTTTTCCATTTTCAATTTCCACACGAATAAATCTTTGCACCAAATGCCTCATACGAAGAATTGACTTCCACGCCCATGAGTATGAAGATCTCTCTATAATTTTCTAGAAGATATTATCCCGTAGATGGTAATGCATATGCCAAGCCACCCAAAGGGAATCTGCATTTTTAAATAAAAGCTAACAGAGGCGAAACCTTGGGACAGTGTTCCAGACCCTGAAACTTATTAGGCCTAACCCTTCTTCAGCCTTAGGAATTCATACGGAGGCCCAAGCCACCTTGGCCGCCGATCCCTCATCAAGTTTGCTGACCAAAGGAACTTCGAACACATACTCTCAATACTCCGAATACAGCAAACCATCAACAGGAACGTAGAAATCCATAAATTAACAATTCCTATTATAACTAAGGAGATTAGCCTCCGCACATGAAAGTAGCTTGACCACTTAGGAAGTGAAGTTTTTACTTATTCAATCGAGAAGGGCGCATACTCCGACAATTTGAGCTTTCTGTGCATCAGAGGTAATCCAAGGTAGCAAATGGACAATGAGCCTAGCTGGAATCCAAAACTCTGGATAGATGTGGATTCTTGTTGGCACATTCCCGTGACAAACAATTGAGTTTTATCATGGAACTTATGGCTAAACAAAATTATATTACATGCAAATCTACAAATGTTAAGATTATTAAAATATTTATATTAAAAATTTTAGTTTCATATTCTCTTCAAATTTAGCAGGAAAATGAATTTTTTAGTTTTATGTTGTTTAACATTATAATATGGAAAAAAAATATTATACTAAAACAAATTAAAATAACAAAGAATAGATATTAAAAAGGGGCATTTTAGTGAATCAGATAGTTTTTTTTAATTGGCAGTAGGATACTTTATGTTTACTAATTCACATATTGGTATTAACTATTCACATGTAAATTCATCATTCATATTTTAGTATTTACCATTCACATTTAAATATTTTTTGTATCGTGATACTTTATTCCAATAAAAAACTTTTATACAATTAATGTGGCAATGCCAATAGTTTATTCAAAGAATCTAATGTCCAAAGCTAAAAAAATGAAGCACATTAGGGAAAGGCAAGACACTTGATACCGATTTTATCGTTGATCGGTTTCTCGATTATACTCGAGAGAGTAGAAGCCAACATTGGAATATGACTGTGACAACGTTTGTTTCGTTAAAGTCAAAAGTGGTGAATACAACTATAAAAGGATAAACACAAAAGCAAAGCTATTTGGCGAGTACTAGACATGATCCGAGAGCTTGAATAATTGATTCCCAATATGTGGAAAAAGTATTGCAAAATACTAGCGACCATGTTGTGCCAAATACTAGTAAGAAAATAGGTGATTTCGATCTTATAGCGGAGCAAGACAGAATACACATTAGATACTAATTATTCGAACGAGAAATCCTATCTCGTGTTGTTAGGCGATATCACATTGATAGCCGATTAATAATGAATATTTTGGTCTAGCATGTTGAAACCAAGTTTCCTTTGACCAAAGTTGAATTGGCTTTCGGTCCCTAAGTAAACTGAAAACATGTGAAGACTTGAATGAATTCTTGAAGGAGTTTTCTCCCGTACACCACAAGATTGTATCAAGTGGAGCATTCGGGTGTGGAACTGGAAAATGACGCAAAAAAAATAACCATACAAGAGGAGGATGGCGCTGATGTCAATGACCCAACAAGTCAAGCTTGCTTTAGCCATCATGGCTTCCTTTCTGATACCGGAAGCATGAAAGCCTCAAAAACAAACCAAATCAAAAAGCCGACAACGAGAAGTCAAGTTATTGAACCAAAAGGACATGACTTGTCCATTCTCCACAGTCATGCAAGTGACGAAATAGCAAGATCACGAAGCTTTAACAATTTCCGCCAAATCCACGACCGAAGGCTATAAGAGGCTAATCGAAAGGAACATTGAGAGATTAAATCAAACTTTACCAAGTCTACCCACATCAAATTTTTTAGTGATATACCAAATGAGTCTTAACTTAAACACTTTGTTTGCGGTTTAAATTTTCTTGAAGCCTAATCCACTTTCAGGCTTTGGATAACACAACTCGGTTCAGGCGAGCTTTGCCTTTATGGTAATTAAACAAGGATTAGACCACAAGAACGCTACCATGATCTTCTTTATATCGTATATGCACTGACGAGGTAACCAAAAAGTAGAATACCATAAATCGGTACTACTTAGGATAAACGAGTTCAGAAGTTACATTCGACCAACGAATGAGAGAAAATGCAAAGACCAATTTTGGGACCTTTGTCTTCAACACTTTGAAGTGAGAGGCAGATCCAAATACCTCATGGTAAGAACACCATGTTGAATTTGAAATCGAGATAGAATATTTTTTAGGTGGCCATTAAAAATACCTCCTATGAACAATGATGACTTATCCAAGTTGATGGTGAGACCCGAAAATCTTGTGAATCACAAGAAAATATAAAAGAGCTCCTGAATCAAATATAAATACCCATTGGTTAACACGAGAATATCATCGACATATCATACTTGCGTGAAGTTTGTTTTCCGACTATAGTGATGCTACTCCATTCTGCTTAACTGAGCAACATTGTCAAGGAAAGCTGAGAGAACATTCACACCCATAACAAAGAGATAAGTATACAAGGAGTAGCCTTACCGTAGTCCCTATTGCTTTTAAAAAAACCTTGCTAACTCTTCATTGATTTGCACCAAAAACCAGATTGTTGATATGGAAGAAACAATTAACCTAATAAACAAATGGCAACATCAATTACATATGACGAAAATTCTATTGGATTGAGTCAATTTCCTTAGTAATGTCTATCTATGAGGCGCAACGTGTGGAGATGGACGACTTATGATAGCATTTTACAACCTTTGTAGGTAGAAGAAAATTTTCCAATAGAAGGTGATATTGCATAAAACCTGATTGATTTGGTTTGATGAAGTAAGGAGGCAACATCTACAAGCAATTCGTAAGCAATTTGGAGATGACTTTATACAAGGTTGCTACAAGTGATAAGTATATAGTCTCACATTTCCATGGCATCTACTTTATTAGGAGTAAAGGACATAATTATCAAGTTAACCCCATGTGGTAGAAACCTATTTTGAAAAAGATTGAATCGCTATGATGAAGTCGTAGCCTTATTGTTTATTAGTTATTGGCTAAGCCATAACTAATAAAACTTTTGTAATCTATTGGGACTCGGAGCCTTATTGTTTAGCATTGAAAAAAGGACGTTTTTAATTGCTTATGGAAAAAACAGATGGCTTAGGTGTTGGCTGATGGACTCAGAACAACAAAAAGGAAGAAACTCACAAAGATTGTTGACTTTGATTCCCACATAGTTTGGAGGAGAGTGCTGAAGAAAGAAACCCTTTGAATCAAGAAACTACCTCTTGTTTGACTGCGTTTGTTGAAATAACCACTTGGCCATTGGATAATCTTATAGCTCGAATAACATTTCTTGAGGCTCTTGCTTGTATGATGGGATGAAAGATCTATTGTTCCTATCTCTCACTTTCAGCCAATGCAGTTTTGACTTTTGCCTAAAAGAATATTATTCCAAAGAAGAACTGTGTTGCCAGCGAGAATGAGTCGCTCATTCCGCAACAAAACTTGAAGAGTGGGGACTTCAAAGAGCTGCATTTTGAAAAAACTCATGGTGGTAAATCACTGTTTTTACTTGTAAGGGCAAGTTACAACACTTTTTTTATTCAGAGGACGTAATGGTAGCTTTAAGGCCTTCAATTTACAGTGGGATTGAAAGACAGCCGAGCAAGAGTTGAATAAATGGACATCTAGGGACTAGTTTTGTCAATTATAGAAAGAAATTCCTTGAGAGTTTTTAACAAGGAACTCAAATGATTTCTTTAAAGACTCAAAGTTTATATTCAGAGAAATTAAACACCAAGAATGATCATAGATACATCCTCTTCAAACACCTCGTGAGAACTAGGAAACTAAGATAGCTAGTATTGACCAATGCTCTGTCCAGATTTTCACAAACCAGTGAAGCATCTCTTCAGTTTGACCAAGTGAATAAACGACCACAAAATGATAGATCAGACAGGGAACTTTTTACTAGAAGCAATTGGAAAGCATGCATACCAGAGGTGGCTAGTGTAACGCTCGAACGCTTATTTAAAGGCAGCTGACTATGGTCATGAAGGTCAGCCCAAAGTTGAACGCTTACCACCATAAAATTCGAAGCATACATAAATGAGAAAAGGAAGTCAACACCCACACCTTTACCATGAGGTGGAGAAGAAATCTCCATGTTATCTAAAAGCATGACACATGGTTTAAACAGTAAGCTTGCTTTGCCACTTGGTTCTTAAGACACCTGGGTAGTTTTACAAGTTTTTATGGAGCAAGAGGTGTATCTTTAAGTTGGGAGTGGACTGTTCTACTGGAAAAGATAATGATCCACCCGTCGCCATATAATTAGTTACACAATGTGTGTGTGGGTTTAAACTACCCATACATGCATGTTGTAAGTAGCTAGTGTAATCATGCTCTCCACAAACTTCTTAAGCTATTNCTAATTGGGCGTCATCATCATGTCCATAAATATTCTAAGCACCTGGGTGGAAATGTCTCAGCCACATATAAGTAAGCTAGTGAGGTTACAAAATGTAGACCAAGTATCTTATGCAACTACTAATTATGCCTAAATTATTCCTTACTCATTTCATGCACCTTTAATCCATACCCTTTTATCCAATAATTTTGTCTCTCGTCCACCTCCCTCGGTTGTTCTTAGTAAAATGACCCAAACATCTTTTCTTAGGTTCAACCTTCTTTTTCTTCTACTTTTGGTTCTCCAGAACTCTTCCTCAAGTCTGTATGCTTCTAGTAAATCTGATTTGATCTGTCCTACATAAGCATAGTCTATTGATTGACTTTCCAGTGCTTGGTGGAGTAATTGCTGGAGATTCTTGATATGCTCTGATGAATTAAGGTTCTGACTATGCTTCCACTCAGATAATCCTTTTCGACAACAATGCATTGCCTGTGAGAAATCGGATGGTGGGACATGTATGCAATTGTCATTCCAAATTCTGGCCACTTCCTGCTTAATAGAGGGGAATCCTGTCTGTTTTGATAACGAAATATTTTAGCACTAAATGAAGAATCCTGTCCAGTATAGATCAACAAAGGACGGTGATCCGAAGCTCTCAAATCTAGCATCTTAGCATAAGCTTTGGGATACATTTCTTTCCAACTTGTATTAGCTAGTGCACGATCTATTTTTGACTTTAGATAGCTCTTTTCCCACACCATGTAAAGTTTCCACCATATGTTCTAAGATCAGTAAGCCCATAGACACTAAAAAAGTTTCTAAAAATTGCAAAAGAGGATAGTGGTCGCATAGGACCACCCAGTTTCTCAGATTCATCAATAATATCATTAAAGTCTCCCAGATATAGTAGAGGTTGTTCACTAGAAATACCTATATCTGCTATACTAACCAGATGTTTCCAAAAATGTCTTCGTTCTTGTCTGGTAGGAGGCCCATATATATAAAGTAATTGGTATCTTCGGCCAGATTCCATCACGCCAAAATGATTTAGATTCAAAGTAGGATAAGCTGGTGGTTGAAGAGAGAAACCATCTTCCCAAAAAACTGCAAGTCCTCCACTTCGACCATTAGGAGGGATAAGAAAACTGTTAATATAACCCAGTTGCTGACTTATGGAAGACACAAAATTATCTTGATTCTTAGTTTCTATTAGGAACATTAATTGTATCTTATACTTACGCTTTATATCAAAAATATGATGAATTGTCAGGGGGTTCCTTAAACCCTGACAATTCCAATGCAAAATCTTCATCTATCTTGGGGTGGCTTAGGGGTATCCACCCTCCCCTTTTGAAGTAGTTTAGGGGCAATACGAGGCTTACTAGAAGATCCTTCATCATTGATTTGTATATGGTCTGCTTTCCTCTTCATACCAACTTCAATTCTTAGCCTAGAAGAAGCTGATTGTGCTTTTGATGTCTGAAGATGTTGATTCATAATGAACAAAGGTCTGATATTTAAAGGCTGAGGTTGAACATATTGATGTGGCTCTACTGGAATAATATCCAGAGGGATGTATTCTGGAACCTGATCCTCATTCTGAACTGGACAATCAGTATCTTAGTGTGTGAGATCACCACATTTAAAGCAAAATTTGCGTAATCGTTGATACTGAAGACGAATCCTTGTATCTGGCTTTGGTTTTTCAAATTGTGCATATCGTACAAAAATGAGTTTAGTTGTGATTTCAATTTTTACTCGAACCCAAGCCTCAGCAAGCTTCCCATTTCGAGGTTCCTGGAGACGACCATCTTCAACAGTGCCCAATAATTGACCAATTTCGCGAAGCATGACATAATCTCTAACATCGTCAGGAATATTAAAGCATTGAATGGAGAAGGTAATATAATTTATGTAATCAGGAAAGGTACACCTAGTCTATCTATCAACACAAAGCATCCAATCCTTGAAACTCCAAGGCCTACATTCCAGAATTCATAGCAATTGAAGCTCATGCTTGAAAAAGAATTGAACCGTACTATCATCAAGAACACGACTAGTAACATGTCCTTCCATCTTCCAAGCTTTAGGAAAAGTATTCTTCAATGCATGAACCTTTTGATGTGTGAGATTAAGACATCGAACAACCAAGCTAAGGCGATTTGCTTCTTCGCATCTTCTTTGATCATCAACATATGGGTGAAAAGGTATTCGATCAGCACCCAAATTAAGCATATGCATGTTAAGCCATAGGTCACTAGCCATTGTTAGGAAGAGAGGCAAAAGGAAGGATATAACAGTTAGCTGTAGAAGCCATATGAAGGATATGAAGAACTGAGAAGAAAAATTGGGAGTGAATAGATCGCCGAGGATAATCTGAAAGAGTTATAGATTGAAGAAACCGTAAGATATGGACGATAAACCAACATGCAAGATGAGAACCCTCGTATCAGGGAGATTCAGAAATATCGCCTTCCGATCGCAAGTAGAGAGAGTATTTTTTAAAGTTAAAATTTTATGGTCTTGTAATTACAATGGCTATTCATTTTCCATTATGTTTTGGTATGATTAAAATTTAAGAAGCTCAATAATTTTTATTAACTGATTAGTTATTTTCTAAAATTTAATTAACAGATATAAACACGATTTTAAAAATGTTGGTTATTAGTGATAAAATTGTTTATTTAACCACATACTAATTAATTAAAAAACTTTACTGGTAGTTATTTATGTAAAAATTTCGACAAGAGAACAAGAAAATATGTCTTTTTATTACATAATCATAGAGGAAAAGTTTTTAAAAAAAACAGAAAAAGAACATAGATGATTGATCTCTAAAAATTTAAAAAGCGATGTCCACTACTTTGGGTTCTAGATCAAGGTGACGAGTTCTGATGTATTTGATTCGATCTCTGAATATTTCGGCTAGTGTGGGACAATATATTTCAATGACCCGTCAATCTAACATCTTGTTGTCACGGGAACTTGTCTTTTTTCTAATATGAAATCTCGTCTATGCCGGGGAATGGTCTTGGACCTCCTCCTAAAAGGCTTATTTAGATGACACCAAACTTAGGATGTCATGAGTTCCTAGGTAAGTTCTTAAAAAACCTTTACTTTATAAGCCTTCTAGATCAATCAAATTATGCATGGGTACATGTTTGATATATGTCCATCAGATTTTGATTGCTATCTCCAAAAAATAGTTCATATTTATGAAGATTAAACCATTAAAAAAACATCATCTGATAAATAAACATTTGATATCTCTGAAATGCATTGAGAAATCAGATATTAACAAGGCATTATTTATAGTTTCATTCAACGCATCGCATATCCTACAAATAGTTTAACACTTGATCTCACATGAATTCGAGGTGTGAGTTATTGCTAGAGATCGTGTGTGTACTAAACCGAGGAAATTGTTTAATTTTGGAGGGATGCAAACTCGCTACATTTATGCTTACTGGTCCATTCAATTCAAGTCATATTCTTGTCTCTTTATCAAAGCATGAACGAGCCAATAACTAGACTTTACCATATATCTTTCAAACTTTTTGATTCACAAAATCATGTACGGTTTGTACCTAGAACACACAAAAAGTTCTAACCAACCCAATTCCCTCCATATCCATACGAGCTTGAAGAGTTGGCATATGCCATTCTTTTGATAAAGCATTAATAAGATAGTTCGCCTTTATATTTGGGCATAAGAGCTTCAAATCACCAATTACAAGGAGTTGATTTTTGTATGAAAGCCACACATCCTCCCAAACTAAAATTTTGTCCATAGAACCCAACCCTAAGTGCATGCTAGGTTTAATTTTCTCTTTAGATGAGAACATACTCTTATATTCAAATGACGTGGAATACGTCTTCTTTGCATAAATATGATGGATATTTTTGAAGTATCTACTTTTCAGTATATAGGCTACTGATACTACATTAACTTCCCTTGTTGTTTAACCAAATCGCTAAGTGACACCTAATCTCTGTTTCAGTAGTTCCTTCGTCATGTCGGTGGTTATTTTACGAAAAATTTACGAAAATTTAGTGACACTATAACCTTACTATTCTTTGTATCACCCTTACAATCAAACTTAATCCCTTTAAAATCATTATTCGCTCTTACAAAACACCTTCAGATGACAACACTAGTTAGATTTTTTCCTTCGTTCTCTGCATCCTCCTACGCCGCATCTTTATCCTCAGCCACTTCCAACAAGCATGATCCCGAATGAACCTCTCCCTCCTTTAGGAAATAAAAGGATGCCACATAGTAGGTACCTTCTGTATTAATGATTTTTTAATTGCTAGATCCATCTTTAGAAAATCCAACGCTGAAGCTTCTAGCTCCACACACGCAATCCATAGCTGATTCCTTGACAACATAATTTTCCAACTTGTGAAGTGGCTTAGGCCAGGAAGAAGATCTTGTAGCCAGCGCATTTTTCTATTCTCGACCCATGTGACCCAATATGTATTGTTTTTCTTACGCCAGCCAACGGAAGTTGATCGGTTATTCTTCTTCTAAATATCCCGATAACCTACACAATGCTCCTTTGTATAATGAAAACAATACATGTTCTCTCAACTTGATACTTATCCATAGCGTAACCTATATGATCATTCACCTTAAGAGCCTTAACCATTCACTCTTATTTTTACTTACGTAGGAAAATTTTCTATTTACTTATCGATATTTTGTGATGCATCAACTTACTGTCTAAGTAGCTTATGCACCTACTTACCATGCCTAGATTATTTCTAATTATTAACACCTCTATGATCTACCCTTGTTGTCCAACAATCTCTTATTTTGGCTAACTCCCTCGGCCCTTCCTTGTGCTACGACCCATACATCAAATCTTAGCTAAAACTCTCATTTTCTTGGCAAAACTTGAGTTTCAAGACTTGAACCTAATCCGTTTGGCTGTTGCTTGATTCTCTCAAGCTAAGCTTACATTTCTTGGCCATTCCTTTGTTCCTTAGGCCATTCTGATATTGTTTTGGAAATAACATATTCTCTTGCCCAATTCTTTTTGGCATTAGCCGTGACTCTTGTCCTTGCGTCTTGGGCAAGTTTCCTTCTCTCTATTGGACAATTATAGGATTTTTCGTGAGGTAATAAACCAACTGCCTCCCAACATTCACCCCATGTCTTTTTATGCATGTCCCACATTCTGTTCATTTCATAGCTGTTTAATGGTGGTCTATGGTCTTCCTTTTCTTTTCACCCATCTAGTTACACACGTTAAGCTTAGCCTGGCCTTTTAAAGGAATCATTGAATTTTATTCTTTGCATCTATCTCGATCATCTCAAACTTTATGATATCATTGCTTTTTGATGCTTTCTAACATTGATTTTGATTGCATTTTAGGTTGTTTAGCTTGCATTTAAATCTAGATAGGTTGCATCTCGCATATCATTGCATGTTTCAGGTGTTGAAGGTTTGCAGAGCTAAATTTGAATCAAAACCGATGAAAAAGAGTCAAAAAGGGAGCAAAAAGGATTTTAGGACAAGTATCGATCAGGTGGTATCGGTCAATATGGCCGATACAGTTTACTAAGGTAAGCCATCGACCACGCAACTCGGTAAACATTGTCCGATACAGCCATATTGACCAACGTGTACCGTTTGGAGGAAGCCGATACAAACTCTGAAGGATCAATACCGAGCAAGACCAGCCGATACACTTGGTCCGATATGTTGGTATCGGCCAACGTGTATCAGTTTACAGAAGCCGATACACATTCAGAAGAAAAAAGCCCGAAGTGAAGCAACCGATACACTTAGTCCGATATACCAGTATCGCCAGTGTGTATCGGGTGAAGCAACCGATACGTTTTGTGAAGAAATGATATTGGACTGATGTATCGGGCAAAATGACCGATATCGAGCAGAACAAGTCAACGATTACAAGTTGACTAAGCTTTTAACCCATTTATCTTTATGGGTTAACCCAAGACATTTAGACTTGAGTATTTAAGGTTTTTAAACTTTTTTTTTCTTATCTTATGCTTTATCTTATTGTTTTCTCTTAAGAACCTTTGTAAACTTTTGAATCCTTGTGTTGATTTTAAGTTGAATCATTGTTTTGATTGTGAATCTTCTTCTATTTTATGTTTCTAATCTTCTTCTATTTTATGTTTCCTTTCTCTCTGGGTGACAAGGCCCATCAATGGGAGAAATCTCTTCCTAGGAACTCCATTACAACTTGGGATGCTTGTGGGAAAGCCTTCCTTGCCAAGTTCTTCTCTACTTCCAGAACTGCNTTCTTCTATTTTATGTTTCCTTTCTCTCTGGGTGACAAGGCCCATCAATGGGAGAAATCTCTTCCTAGGAACTCCATTACAACTTGGGATGCTTGTGGGAAAGCCTTCCTTGCCAAGTTCTTCTCTACTTCCAGAACTGCAAGGTTGCACAATGAGATCTCTGGTTTTGCACAAAAGAATGCTGAATCTTTTTGTGAAGCTTGGGAGAGATTCAAGAACTATACATTGCAATGTCCTCACCATGGATTTAGCAAAGAATCTCTTCTTAGCACTCTTTACGGAGGTGCCTTACCGATGATCATAATGCTTCTTGACACTTCAAGCAATGCTAACTTTCTGAACAAGAATGTGGACAATGGTTGGGAACTAGTTGAGAATTTGGCTCAATAAGATGGAATCTACAATGAAGAATATGATCGCACCCCTCGGGGAAACTCTGATTCCGAAGAAAAAAACAGGAAGGATATCAAAGCTTTGAATGATAACTTGGATAGGATAATCCTTGGACAACACCAACAAGTTTATTTATAAGTGAAGAAGAGCAAGTTCAGATCCAAGCTGGGGAGAATGATCAACAAGAGGAGATTAGCTACATATAGAACCAAGGAGGTTACAACAAGGGTTTCATCAACTATAAGAACAACCCTGGTCTATCATACCGCAGCAACAATGTAGTAAAAATCTCCAAGATCAGGTCTATCCACCTCAACAGCAACAACAAGTCAAGTCTTTCATCCACTATGGTCAACAACAGAATCAAGGCTTTATTCCCAAGCAGCAAGCACCAAGTGGTTTTCAGCAGCAACAACTGGTGGGAGCACCTCTTGGTTTCTTCCCTCAGCAACCACAAGCTCAACAATCCAACATTGAAGCAATGTTATATCAACTTCTGCAAGGTCAGGCTAATGGAGCAATGTTCAAAGAAGTTTGTTGAACTAAGACACAAATGGTTTGCTTTTATAATGATCTCAATTTTGATAGAAGGCTAGGCTTGTTGCAAGAGGGTTCACTCAAACATATGGGGAGGACTATTTAGATATATTTTCACCTGTTGCTAGGCTCCACACGATAAGAGTCATACTATCCTTGGCTACTAACCTTCAACGAGATCTTTGGCAGATGGATGTGAAGAATGCTTTCCTTCAAGGGAAATTTTTAGTTAAAAAATAAAATAATTCAAACCTTAAAAAAATATATGAAAATCAAAACATGATAATATATATCATGGTTGCGTTGCACACATAGTAAATAAAAAAGATAGCAACCGTTATGGCACAACGTTTATGTGATCGATTCATCATTGTAAGAAAGCTTTTAGAGGTCAGTTAGTACTGTATTTTTTCTTATTAAGTAGATCAACCTTGAACTCCATTTCTGTACCATGTGAGAAAAAATTAGCAAAAAAGTATATACGTTAAAAATAGGGCTAACGACCTATTTCCCTCTCGAAAGTATCATATAGCACCAGATGCACCCAAACTTAAAATGTAGTATTATTTAACCTTGTTTTGAAAGTTAAATACTTAGATACCCTCGTATTAAATCCGAAAAAACTTAAAAACCCTCAAATGATAATTTTGTCGGTTTACCATGTAAACCATACATTAAACCGAAATTTTGATTTTTTTTTTTTTAATTTTTTTGACAAAAAAGTCTCATTAAATAATAAAATAATACTAAAACTTAAAAAAATTATTCGAAAATATTAAAATTACAAAAAATATAGAAATATCACAAAAATATTAAAAAATTATAAAAGAGTATAGAAAAATTACATAAAAATATAAAAAATTATTTATAAAAATTATAAAACATAATAAAAAATTATAAATTTTTTTTCAAAAATTTCAACTATTTAAAAAAATTATAAGAACTTGGAAAAAAACTACAAAAATATAAAAACTTGCAAAAATTACAAAAAATACAAAAAATCATAAAATTATAAAAAATTATAAAAAGTTATAAAAATTATAAGAAGTTATGAAAAATTATAAAAATTTATGAAAATTATACAAATTAGGTTTATCATATTTTTTATTTAAATTTTCCAGAAATAACATCATTCTTAAAAGATTATTAAAAGTTATGAAAATTATAGAAATTAATATAATTTGGGTGTTATTGTCTAATTTGGATGATGTAGACCAATATATGAACAATATCGCAATGGTGGTGGCTGAGGGGAAAAAAATGTGTTTAGGTTTCCTATATTGTGAGTGTAAAAATATACATATACAAGATTCTAAGTCTAAGATATTGACACTCTCATACTTTACATATTTATACTACTTCTTTCTTTGATAGAAAATATACTATTCAAAAGCAATTTTTACAATTTTCCATCATTTTTTAATATTTTCTCAATTTTTTGTTATTTTTGTAAATCTTATGATTTTTTATAACTTTTTATAATTTTTAAAAATTTATATTTTTGTACTTTTCTATATATTTTTTATATTTTTATAATTTTTATAATTTTTATATTTTTTTATAATATTTATAGATTTTATAAATTTTATAATTTTTTATATTTTCGTAAGTTTCTATATATTTTGTAATTTTTCTAACTTTTTCTAATTTTTATGATTTTTTATATTTTTATAATATTTATATTTTTATGATATTTTACATATTTTAATAAATTTGTGATTTTTTATAATTTTTTATAATTTTTAATGATTTATTGTGATGTTTTTATAATATCTTTTTTTTGCTAAATTAGATTATCGGTTTTGTGAACCCAATTGGTTACTTAAGAATAGTAAACCAATTAAACCAATACGCGGGTGTATTCTGGTTTAGAACTTTATAATTAGGGGTTTATAAGTTTTTAAGATTTAATACGGGGGTATCTAAGTATTTAACTTTCATAACATGGTTAAATAGCACTAGGTCTTAAGTTTGGGTGCATCTGGTGCTATATGATATTTTCGAGGCGGAAATCGGTCGTTAGCCCTAAAAAATATATACAATCATCTTAGACCTGACATAATAACTCAATATCTAATAGAAATCGCTCAATTTCGTTAATATTGCCTAAGGGATATACAAAACTAATGCATACATTATACATAATAGCCTAAACTGCAAACAACTTGAAAACTAATGCATACATAATAGGTCATAAATGTTAGATGTTGAGTCGACAAATTAGATCACACTCTCAATGAAATGATAAAATTCTCTAAAAGAAAAGATGAAAAATTATAGAACACCAACTTGTACAACACCAAAGAAAAGAAGCTTAAATTTGCAAACTAGAACAATCGCACAAAAACCAAATTGAAATCTACTAGACCAAAAAATCAAAATTACACGAAAAAAACTCAAATATCAAACAAGAACTCAAGTATCTAACATTCCCTCTCTCAACACCTAAATCAAAGAATCAAGAAGCGGCAAATAAAAAACTCTAAGGACGACTGATGATAGAGTAAGAGAGGTGTAAAAAGCCCCATAATAACCTTTCAAAATCCTAAAATCTTTAAAAATTGGTACTGCTACCTTGAGTATCCAAAAGGAGACGAAAAGGACGACTGGGAGTCGCCAAAGGATGGAGGAGCAATGATTTGAGAAGAACTCATGTCCGTTAGAAAGAAACGCGGCCGGGAAAAAAATAAGGTAATACCTATATTAAAAAAGTTTTGAATTATCTTTAGGTAAAAATTTTAAATTTAATATTTTAATTAAAATAAATAAAAACTTAAGAAAACTGAGTTGAGATTAATTTAGTCATTTCAAAACGCTAAAGCCTATAAATAATTTTTTAAAGATGTACCCATTCTCCTAATTTTAAAAAAAATTATTACCTACATAGCTAATTTTCTATTTTTTATTTTCTTTATCTCATCTAATTCAAATAGTAAATATGAATGAACAATTTTTTTTGTGTTGTAAGTATTGTCTAAGGACTGATATTTATTGAGTAAAAAAAGAGAAGATAATTTTTGTGGTTAGTAATACAAATCCTCAATCTTGTTCTCATTGATCGGATATATAAATTTAGGATATATTGGGTATCTACATCTATCTCTGTTTGGTTTTGTTTCATTTTAGCTCTTTTGGTATGGGTATTTTGCATAGGCTTGCTAAATACAAATTACATAGGCTTTCACAATTCTTGTTTATAATTACTATTACTATCTATCAACAATATGTCCATCTTTCCTCACAAGTCCATAAGTCTGAGCATCCGTATTACTAACAAAAAAAACTACTAAATCTTTATTACTTGATGAACATCAATCCTTAGACAACACTAGCATTATTACATTCTCATGTTTGTTGTCCATAAAATATTAGCTAACTAGATATCATATTAAAATATTTAATCACGTACTTATTGTATTGTGTTCTCCAACAAGTTTATGAAACTAAGAATTTGTGTTCTAACCATAAAAACTGTCCATATATTTTCCACACGTATTTTATGTTTTGAAATAAAATGGGGAAAATAAGAGAATAAAGGGCAAAAATGAGTATTAATAAACAAAAAATTATTAGGTAAACAGTCGTACCTATGATTTGGCAATGAAATGCTATTATACAAAAGTTTGATGACCATACATTTCCATCATGGCGAAGATGTTTTTTTCTTTATGAATAACCACTAAACAAACAGAGTAAAATTAAGCTAAACCATTGCGGCATACCCATTGGCAAATAAGAAGAGAGCCTACAATCTCTTAATACGCTTCTAGCTATAAAATTTTTTTGCCTCTTTTCATATGCCTTAACTCTGAGATAAAAGACCAATCACCAAAATAATGAAATACCTCCAGCAAACGAGAAGAAAAAGCTTCAATAGCAGGCCAAGCTTCCGGATTGTTAACAGCTTTAACAAGAATTGAAGAGTCAAAAGCAAATATAATATGGTCCATCCGCACACCTTTCAAACTCCGAGAGGCCCAAAACGCAGATTGTAAGTGAGCTTTTTCCAATAACACCACATTCAAGAAAGTCTTTCCTGCGTGAAGTAACACTTTCCCTTAGTGATCTCTAAGGATCGTAGTTCCACCTGCTCTACTCAATTCTTTACTCCAAACAGTAACTACATTACATTTTTTCCAAGGCAGTTTTAGAGGTTTCCATCGAACCTCACTAGAATATGCACACTACAAAATCTGAGAACCCAATAACTCCTGCTCACTTTGTTCTAGCCTCCATGTTTCTGCCTCACCCACAGACTTATTCACATGGAGCATAGGATCATATTTGATATCTTATATGTTAAGTTTATTCTAATTCTTCCACAATCCTATAGAAGCCAAAGAACGTCTTCTCTTACTTGTTCAGGGAAGGATTTACCACTTATACCCTTGAGAACTAACCCCATATTATCATATATGGATGACATATAGAAACCTCTCTCTGGGAAAGAGCAATTTGACAGAGCCCATTGAAATCTGGCCATAGTACAAGAGAATAGAATGTGATTTGTAGTTTTTGGTTCATCGACAAGCTTGACATCTTCCATCTACCTTCGTTCCTCTTCTTTGCAAATTGTCAGCAAAAGAAATGGCATTACCCTGACCCTCCATAAATATATTCTGATTTGTAGAACAGTTTTGAGGTCTAGACTTGTGATTTCATTTCTTTTATAGATGGTAACATTGATGCCTCATTGATAAGAGACTCACACTTTTCTTGGTAGACTAACTGATAAGTTGTTTTAACTACGTAGGCATTAGATTTTGTGTTGCATTATAACAAGAAATCATCCTTATTGAGCAGAGGCCTAATGGCTAATATTGCGTATGCATCTTCTGGGTCTAATAACTCTCTTCTCACGATGGACTTACATTCTTTTATTTTTAAATCTAACAAATCACTTACTCTAAGATCTAAGTTGAAAAGATGTTTTTTAATCAGGGGGCTTCTCCTCCCTTCTTTTTTTATCCATTTATCTGTGCAAACAAAAGTTGCACGACATTGCCTATATGCTTTGAAATTCCTTTTAATATCATTTCACTCCCATGAAGTATGCCTCTCCAGATGTAAGATGGTCTACATTCCCTTAAAGCTTTGAGGAAACTTCAGTTTTGGAAGTATCTACTTCTTAAAAACAGGTTGTATAGGCTTGTGTCTCGATGAAGAAGTCTCCATGTTTGTTTCCATAGAAGAGCTTGGCTAAAATTCTCTATCTCTCTTAGACTTAGACCTCTTTTATGCTTAGGTAAACACAATTTCTCTCATGCTATTCAATGAGTTTTTAATTTTCTTTTTCTTCTAAATTCTACCAGAATTTACTCATTAAAGATGTCATACTTTTACAAGTGGATTTTGGGAATCTGTACATGTACATGGAAAAGACAGCATAGCCTGCCACAACATTGATTAAAATTTCTTTTCCCCCTAGAAAAGAATTTTAGAGAACTAGCTCGATATTTTACCTTTAAGCTTTGATCTTATATAGTCCAAAATTTGCATTTTTAAACCCAAAAAAGCTTCTGAAAGACCTAAATATGAACTAGCTCCACTTTATTTATGTATTCCCATCACTTCTTTAATTTTCCTTTCCTCTATTATTGATAGTAGGATTTTTACTAGTTCAATTCCTATTCTACTATCATCGTCATTGTAGTTCAATAGGTTGTTAATCCAATCAGGTGAAGTTATTAACTAATCTAGATGTGATTAGATCCAATTAAGTCAAGCCTAAATATTTAGAAAGAGTAGCTAACAATCTTAACTAAATAGAACAAGCTGGAACTAAAACAGAACATATGAGTCATCATGCATTAACAAAAGCTAAAGAGTAAACAACAAGCTAGCTAATAACAGATGAGAAGTTGATACTAAATAGCAATAAGAGAAAAATAGTTCCTAAGGATGAGGTAATTGATCAGTGATCCTCCTTGATTCTACCCAGATGTT
>OVAV01000291.1:0-19558 GCA_900406375.1 Iberis amara | reverse complement strand
TAAATTAAAATTTATAAATTATAAGATATATTAATTATGTAAATATTATTTTAAATTTTAATATAATATAATATAATATTTACATATTTACATATTGGGAATATATTTTTAGTTTTATAAATATTTTGAATTTAATTTAATTTTTATGAATATCTTCGAATTAAAATTTTTTAAATATTTATTCAATTAACAATTATTTAATCAAATTAATTAATATATTTTTTAGTTAATTTGAAATCCGTCAATAAATCCGTCAATAATTTCTACGGGTTATTGACGATCTTACTGACGGGCATTTATTGAAGGAATTATCGACGTAAGATATTGACAGAATTATTGACGGCAAGATATTGACGGAATTATTGATGGAAGATATTGACGGAATTATTGACGGCAAATTTTTAACGGAATTATTGACGACATATTATTGACGGAAAATTATTGACGGAATTATTGACGCATTAGGACTGACGGACCGATTTCGTCAATAGTCCATCAAAAACATCATTTTCTGACGGCATATTGACGGATTTGTAGTGTGTCCGTCAATATGGACGTGTTTTCTTGTAGTATTGATGAAATTAAAATTGGAAAAATCACTCAGATTCTGAAACCATAGGACACCACCCTTAAAGATAAAATAGCAGCATAGCAATATCAGGGAACAAGACAGGACAGTTTCCAGTCATATATACTCGAGTTGTACCAGTTTCCAAGGTACACAAGTGTTAAAAATTGTTCTTGTACTAAGGTCTAGCTTCCATATACAACAACTGAACAAAGAATTATACATACAGAAAACAAGTCACAGATGAACGTTTGAGCAATGTGACATGCAAGTCTAGATCTATATATGATAACTAGACACAACGAAAGGGTCAATCCAGATTATTTTTTTTTTGTATCTTGCATTCATATCGTTGCATTTGTGATCTCAAATTTCTTTCTGTATGGAAGTATAATTTAAAATCATCTATAAAATGAAGAATAAAAGAATTGAATTGGTCATCTCAAATTTCTTTCTGTATGGAAGTATAATTCATGTTCATCACCAAACTAGTGTCTAACGTAGAGATCACGTCTCCGTTTTTTTTTTTTTTAAATAAACCAAGTAATCCAATTTCACCAAAGATTAACAACACTCTCGAAACATGATTGAACTCTCTCTCTCTTTTTTTTTTTAATCAAAACGTAAAATGAAAAATTCCAAACAGATGAAGAACGAATCCTTCAAGGTCAAATAAAGATGATAAAAGAAATACTTTTCTCAATAACATAAACCGTTGAGTTTTTTTTTTTTTTTAAGTAAACGAATAAACTCTGAATCAAAACTTCATTATGTGGAAGCTTTTACTTCGATCAACAAGAATCGAAGGCTCTGATACCATGATAAGTTTGATAAGAGCAAGAACACAAAAGTGTTTAGGAAATATTAGAATAGACTCTCATAAGAAATAAGATAAACATAAATCTGGTAGATTTTCTAATCTAAGATATTAACATATATTCGTGATATTCTTGATCTTCTAGAATCTTCCTTTCTGATTTGGGTAGATCTCTACGATCTCCCAATAAGATCTCAAGGTAAAGAATTACATTTTTGCTTCGATTGAGAAAACGATCTTAAAAGCAATTTCCAAGAAGGATACATAAAAGGATATTTGAGATTCTATGAAAACCAAATATCAAGGAAATCAGAAGGTGCAAAGTTCACAGCTACAGAGATTGAGAAGGAGTTTTGAGGTGCTTGAAATGAAGGAAGGAGACAATATCACAAAGTACTTCTCAAAGCTAATGATGGTGGCTAATGATATGCGCAATCTTGGGGAAGATATGCCAGATGCTAATATAGGGGAGAAAATACTTTGTACACTAGTTGAGAAGTTTGCATATGTGGTCTGTGCTATTGAAGAATCACATGACATTAAGGACATAACTGTTGATGGTCTACAAAACTCATTGCACGTACATGAGCGGAACTTAAGCAAGCATGAAAGAGAAGAACATGCTCTGAAGGTTGAAAGTAGAAGGGGAAGAGGAAACTTCTACCACAGAGGAAGAGGTGCATACCGTGGAGGTAGAGGAAACATAGTCTTGAACAAAGACAACATTGAATATTTAAGTGTCACAAGATGGGACACTTCAAGAATGAGTGTCCTACGAGGGATAAAGAAGCTAACTACACTGAAATGGAGGAGAACATGTTGTTGATGGCCCATATAAGTCAAGATATTGGAGAAGAAAAACACATTTGTTTCTTAGACTCTGGCTGCAGCAACCATATGTGCGGAAACAAGGAGTGGTTTCTGGAGTTAGATGGAAATTTCCATTAGTCTATCAAGCTTGGTGATGATCGTAAAATGACAGTTGAAGGACAAGGAAGCCTCATGCTGGAGATTAATGGGATAACATCTGTATTCAGCTCAGTCTATTATGTACCTGATTTAAAGAACAACTTATTCAGTGTGGGACAACTTCAACAAAAGGGATTGAGAATTATCATAGAAGAAGATGTTTGTGAAATCTGGAGCAACCAACAAAGAAGAATGATATTGAGCTCAAACATGACAAAAAATAGGATGTTTATTGTTCAAGCTACTATGAGAAAGGCAAGAGAAGAGGAAGAAAGCAAATGTCTTCTAGTAACTGAGAAGAATAGTCAGTTGTGGCACAGGAGATATGGGCATCTCAGTCACAAAGGGTTGAAGTCTCTGACTGAAAAGAAAAGGGTGAATATGACAAGATGTATGTTGTTGGAGATGAGAGTTCCATGGAGATTTTGGCCAGAAGTTGTTCGGTATGCTGTGTATATTCTGAACAGAAGTCCATCTTCAGCTTTAGAAGATGTCACACCAGAGGAAAAATGGAGTAATCTCAAACCTACTATAGAACACCTTAGAATCTTTGGGTGTATTGCTTTTGCATTGGTACCTTATGAAAGGAGAACCAAGCTAGATGAAAAAAGCACAAAGTGTGTGATGTTTGGTGTGAGCAAAGAATCTAAGGCATACCATCTATACAAACCAGAGACAAAGAAAATAATCATAAGAAAAGATGTGCATTTTGATGAGGATAATGGCTGGTCATGGGAAGAACAAACACAAGAAGGTGAATTCTTGTGGGACAATGTTAAAGAAGAAGTAGAAAGAGAAGGAAATGACAATGAGCTGCCTGTGATTCAAGGAAATAATCAATATGAGGAACCAAATATTGGGGAAGCAGATGCTCAACATGACCATGAGGAAACTGACACAGAAAAAGCAGATACACAACATAATGATCCAAATCAAACTGTTGTTAGAGGGTTAGGAAGGTTGAGGCAGGCTTTAGTATGGATGAAGGACTATGTACAAGGGAATGCGGGATTCCTTGTATCAGAAGATGGTGAAGAGTTCTTTGCAATGTTTATTACATCAGAGGATCCAGATATTTTTGAAGAGGCAGTACAAGAAGAGGTATGGAGAAAGACCATGGAAGCAGAAATCGCTTCTATTAAAGAGAGCAATACGTGGGAATTGATGGATTTACCAGAAGGAGCTAAAGTGATTGGGGTAGAGTGGGTGTACAAGACAAAGTTTAATGAGAAGGGTGAAGTGGATAAGTTTAAGGCGAGACTAGTGGAAAAAGGATACCATCAGAAATATGAAGTGGACTTTCATGAAGTTTTTGCCCCATTTGCAAGATGGGATACAATCAGATGTATTTTAGCTTTAGCTGCAAAGAATGAATGGAAAGTGTGTCAACTAGATGTGAAGAGTGCCTTCTTACATCGAGAACTAGTTGAAGATGTTTATGTTGGCAGCCTAAGGGATTTGAGAAAGAAGGTGAATGCATCAAAGTGTACAAGCTGAAAACAGGCTTTATATGGATTGAGACAAGCTCCAAGAGCTTTGTACAGTCGGATTGAAGGTATTTTATTGAAAAAGCTTTCACCAAATGTTACTGTGAGCACACATGCTTTATGAAAAGGGAAGATAGAGAGATCTTGGTGATTAGTTTGTATGTGGATGATCTCATTTATACAGGAAACTCAGAAGCTATGTAGGAAAGTTTTAAGAAGTCAATGATGAATGAGTTTTCAATGACAGACTTGGATAAGTTGAAGTTCTTCATTGGAGTTAAAGTGATTCAAGATGATGATGGGATATTAATCAATCAACAGAAATATGCAGAGGATACGCTTAAAAGATATGGCATGGAGGATTGTACTATGGTGAAGCATCCCATAGTTCCAGGAAGCAAACTGACCAAAGCAGGAGCAGGAGAAAATGTAAATGGAACTCAATTCAAGCAACTTGTTGGAAGTCTAAGGTACCTAACTGCTACTATACCAGATTTGATTTATTCAATGAATCTAGTTAGCAGATATATGGAGAATCTGAATGAGCAACACATGTTAGCAGCCAAGAGAATTTTGAGATATGTGAAAGGCACTTCAGAGTATGGGATTAGATACAAGAAAGGTGAGAAGAAGAGGTTGGTTAGGTTTGTGGATAGTGATTATGCAGGTGATGTAGATGACCAAAAGAGTACATCGGGCTATGTTTTCATTCTTGGAGGTGGAGCAGTTTCATGTGCATCAAAGAAGCACCCTATAGTGACCTTATCCACCACAGAAGCTGAATTTGTCTCAGCAGCATTTGGAGCATGTCAAGCAGTCTAGTTAAGGAATGTTCTTGAGCAGACTGGGTCTGAGCAAGTAGGAGATACAACTTTGTTTTGTGACAATAATTCAACAATCAAGCTGTCAAAGAATCCAATTCTTCATGGAAGGAGTAAACACATTCATAAGGGAATTGGTGAATGATGGAATCATACAGCTTGATTATTGTGCCACAAAAGAGCAGATAGCTGATGTTATGACCAAGGCGGTGGAAACATTTGAAAAATGCAGAGAAAAGATGGGAGTTTGTGGCAAGAAGTAAACTGAAAAGGAGAAGTTTTAGTTTAAGGGAGAAAATGAAGAATAAAAGAATTGAATTGGTCTTTTTCAGTTTCAATAAAGGTTCCAGTTTATAAAAAATAAGTTTATTAACGTTAAAGGTTGTTGAGCTTTCTCTGCTTTTCAGTTTTATTTTTCTATTTAAGATGTATCTTTAACATTTTAGAGATTAATGCAAGTACGTTTTTATATTTCTTTTTGTTCTGATCGTAACAAAAACTCTCGTAGGTAGCTCAATACATTGAAGTACACAAGAAACATTTCAGTTCTGTTTTTCTATTTAAGCTGTATCTTTCACATTTTAGAGATTAATGCAAGTACGTTTACAAATTTCTTTTTGTTCTGATCTTAACAAAAACTTTCGTACGTAGCTCAATACATTGAAGTACACAAGAAACATACAAAGAGATCTGAGATGAACAAAAAGCTTAGAAATAAGGCAAGAATCCCCACTTGAGGTGATCTACATAATGTCAAAAGTTCAATACACAATTGTTCTTGTGCAGATGTTCACAATAGTTTATTAGTTTGTTACTATCACAACTATTACACCATATCCTGAGCTATTCACAACGCACAACAGTCTTTTGGGAAAATGTGATCCAAGACCTATCGCCACGTCTAACTAACCCTTTCAAAACAAGAGTAAGCGGATCATCTGACTCTCCAGCTTCCGGAAGCTGAGCCAGAGATCCTAGCCGCAGCACAAGCAAAACATGTCCCTTGAAATTCCAACCAATAACTAACATATCTGTCACTCTGTCTGGCCAACCTGTAATGGTGAGAGAGAAAGAGAAACGAAGGGGTGGGGGAATGTATAATTTAGATTACCCAAGAGGGTACACTCTTGAAAATACTACACACTATGACGCTAACCCCAGACGCACACTACTTAGTTCTAAACAAGCACACAAACAAATCAACACCTATTGTACTCGACAAAACAAGTTTCCTAATCGAGGTAGTGCTCGCTCAACGTCACAGCTCGCAGCCTTTCCTGGATACTGTGATGCTTTCGTAGTTCCAGCATAAGTGCCTGGCCACGCCGCCTCGCTCTAGCCTGTCCTGAACAATGAGACGTTTTACAGTTTGACAACTGTTAGCGACTCCGGCCTCAGAAGTATTTACACGTCCTTTCCAGACATCAACGATCCGTCAGTCCGAGTTGGCTAAACAAGTACCGGTCGCCAGCCAACCCACTGGCTCATTGCACACCATGAGGCAGTCTCGACTCGTGTCATGTGCTATCACAACAATGGTCGTTTCCCGTAAACATCGCACCTAGGCTACTAACCTTTTTCAGTATCACCTGGCTCCATCGTGAGATGTTCCAGTAGCTCAAGCTCGTCGCACCACCTTAGAACAACAACACAGTTGCAGTTCCACTCCACTTCAGATGCCTTTGTATCACACAGATACCTCTGCATCTCTCTATAACAGTGGTGCCACGATCTATTAAACCGTTATTGATGGCCAAACCTAGAGCTTGGCTTCTAGACTCTTACTCAACTCATCGGTTTCATGCATTAATATCCTTAGCGAAATTCTCAAACAGTGTCGTATTAACCTATTATAATTACTACAAACTCTCTATGTTAGACCATCACAAACAGGACTTCGCAAAATCTTAGACAAACCAGCAATCATGCAATTCACAGAACAACTTCCGATCTGTGGGTATATTGATAATATGAAAATAGATCTTTATTCCTATCTAACCGTACTTATAAAGTCCGAAGCAATCTACAAAAAAATAAAACACCACAGCAGCAACAAAGACAAGTATATGTCCTCACCTTGGCCATAATGATGAAGGATATTTGGTAGAACTATTTAACAGCAACATTGGTAGCTTTAGCTACACCACTCCCTATGCTATAGACCTCCAAACAACTTCTCCTTCTGCAGAGACTCATATCCATATGTCTACTGCTTTCCTACAAATTATTAGACCTAACCGAGTCCTTTAGGTAGTCTTATCAATCCAAAACCCAAAACCTGATATATCTGGAAATATGGTAGGACGGTGTAAGACTGTAAGTACCGATGATCTGTGGAGAGGGGACTGAGGGAGCTTGGTAGTGGTTTTTTGGTTTTTTGTGGAGATGCTTAGTACACTTTGAACCCGATTCTTGAGCATTTGCAGTTTCAGTAGACTTTTCAGTTGTAGCTTTCGAACCCGATTCTTGAGAATTTGTAGTTGCAGATTTTCCAATTGAAGGAGAATCCTGACCTGTTGTGTCTAGGAAGATAACTCTACGAATAGGCCATGAGACAAAGGACATTGCAGCATGCTTAACGAGTCTAATCTCTTTTGTAGGTGGTCTCCATAAGAATGTTTCATGCATTACTACCTTATCCACAAATACCTTTATAGTACTTGGTTCTAGAGGTAATCCATTAACCACAGCTTGTGGTTCTTTACACTGCTAACGACCCTCAACCACAACAACATTATTGTTTTTGTTCCACTCCAACAGTTTGCACATATTCACTGCAAATGTGTTTCGGCTATGCCATTAAACATACAACTTGGAACACATAAAAAATGTAAAACATAATTAATTGATTACCCTTGGTTCAGTGTCTTGTGAGTGGAGTTTCATGTCTGAATATCAAACTTTTCCTGAGGCCATGCAACGATTTCTCCAACTGCTTGCTCAACGGTGTTGATGTTGGGTATAGGCCGCCAAAGAAATATTTCTTTGTCAAAAAAAATTTCAATTAGCACTTGAAATGCATCAGGCTCTAATGGAATATCCTTTATTAAGACCTCTAGATCCTCTAATATATATAGCGTCCCTCGGCAATTTTCTTAGTACCACCCCAATCAAACAACACACTTAGGCTATAGTTTCCTATTTACACTCTACAAAATATATATTACAGATAAAAAAGGTTGGTAGTCTATATTGAAGCTGAAAATAATGAAGCATGCAAAAACTTACTCTTGCAGCTGAGCATACACCATTATCAAAGATGGTCTCTGTTTGATAAAAGTATTTTAATACGGTCTAAAATTAATTAAAAAATTAAATCTTAAACTAACCTCCAGCAATCTTTGCTTGCAAATCGTCTACTTTCTTCATCAACTGACTTTCTTTTGCATTTCGTCCATATAATTGTTTTTATCCCTATACAGGCTAACTTAGACATATTAACCGCTCTACCCATTACCCTTAACCTTCCAGGATTATCACTTCCTAAAACTTGAGATAGTTGATCCTCCTTAGGGTTTTCTGAACTGGATTGACTACTAGTGTCAACCATCTTAGCAGCCTTCACCTGCAATAATGAAATAATATTAATAGGTGAACTTCACTTACTTGTAAGAAAAAACTACTTACAAACTTCTCAGCAGCAGTTGTATTAACAGGTGAACCATCTTTTTTTGTACGGGACTTCAACCAAACTTTCAAGCTTGTCACATCTCCACTTTCTTTTTTCTGTGTAAAATAAATGTACATTAACTATTTTTATATGAACAAACAAGAAATGCTATGAGGCTTACCATATCTTCAGCTAGTCTAACCATTCCTTTCCGGCTCAAGTATGAGGAATATGAGTGCTCCTTCTTTTTTTGTATGAATCACTCACAACCTTGTAAATAAATTTTCATTTAGTTAGTATCCAATTAAAGAAATTGAAAAGATTGGAATTGTACCTGAAATGCTAAGCTAGTTTTGACTTTAACAACTTTATTCCATTAAGCATGAGTAACATTCTTGGGTCTCATATTCATCCCCTATTGGTTACTTCTTGCACTCCTTATACGCCCAACTACTCTGGATTTTGATGCCTTCCATAGACATTCCATCTGCTTAAACACAACAAATTTTTGAAACTCTTCTTCTAAATCAAACCTTGCATGCATTCAACGATTAAGAATATATTCAGTAGTTATATATAAAAAAGAATATACTTCCAAATGACAGTCTTGATTTCTTCAGTTATCTTCCTCCAATCATCTATTATAATAGAAATATGTTCACGTACCAGTGGCCCTAGGTACGATGACAACTTCACAGATCCTGGACCACATGGTTCTCCCAACTTAGTGAAATCCAATCTTTCTCTCACATTTGGATCCTTACCAATGTTTTTCATCCTATTTTGTCCTTGGTGTCTTTTACCATTAGGTTGAACTTTTTCAGCCTCAACAACTTCAGCTCAAACTTCTCCACTTTGAACAGGTTCAACTTCAGCTCGAACTTCTCCACTTTAAACTCCAGCTTCAGCTTCAGCTTCTCTACTGTGAACTTCTTCATCACCTTCCACTTCTTATTCTTCAATCTCATATTCGTCCATGTCATCCTGAATCTCATTCCCATTCAGCTCTTCTTGGATATCTTTCTCTGTAAACTCTTCTTCACTATCTTTCTCTTTCAACTCTTCTTGGATATCTTTCTCTATAAGTTCTTCTTCACTATCATTCTCTTTTAGCTCTTCTTGGATATCTTTCTCGTTCTACTCTAGATTTGAACAAATGAATTCAGGTTCATCATCTTTTTCTTCTTTCCTCTTCTTTCCAATTGTTGGTTTCTTTGCCTTTCCATTTCTCAGCTTCATCTTAATTCACCTGAAATAATAGAATAAAAATAAAGGTCAGTACCATTTCATTAAGCAATTAAACTGCCACAAAAGAAACACATGCAATGCACAATTCCTAGCTATAACAAAGCAAGTACAAAGAACAAGAATTCACACATATATTCCTTCATAGTGTACTCTAGCACTCTCGGCTTCATCCATAACAGCATCCATGTCCACATCTATTGGTAGTGGTCCAATATCCCCTTGTACATCCAAAACTTCTTCACCTGTATACCTTCTTCCATGACTTTTCATTACAACATACCAACTAGAATCATCATTTGTCCTTGAATAAAACACTTTCTTCGCCTGAGAGGCTAGTATGTAAAGATCTTTTGAAAAAGACACTTGACTTTGTTCAAGGTTAACAAGTGTGAATCCATCTTCTACTTTAGACCATTACCCTCCACTGGCCAATGACATATGAACAGAGGAATGTAGAAGACATGGTAATCCAACAAGATGATATCAATCACTCTGCCAAATATGTCAACAAGTCAACTACATGTGTAGTGTCTTTCATAGTAGCTCTACACATTGTTGTTGCCTCATACACCAACCCACTATTCTGACTTTCTCTATGAACTGAGCTTATTTGGAATCTCTGAGCGTTGACAATGTATCCTGTGTAAGATCTTGCACTACTGTGTCGACCATAAGCCAACCATTTCAATGTTTCATCCTGACCTTCTGATGTAATTGGTATCTACACAGTATAAAATTAATTGGTATCTATATATAATATAAACCATAATTACAATCTGAAAGTATATAAACTAACTTTTTTTTTAACCAGGCTACAAAATATTTTGTATGCATATTCCATAAGTATGTTTCATCATGCTTGCATCTTGCATATGTGTCTTGTAAGTGTTGTAGGTGTAAGCTGGTTGATACAATCCAGGGTCCTAATCTCTGAGCAAAGGCTAGTCGATTGAGGCTCTCGGACAAGAAAAACAGGTTCCTTGGCCAAAAAGTCTCGTCGGGTTATTGGGTTGTTGTTCGGGTGATGCTAGGTGATTATCGGGTGGCTCGGGTGGCTAGGTTCTTCGGCTCAACAGTCTTGGCCAGCGGGTGCTACGGCAGAGACAGGAACGGCTTCCAAACCAAACACGATACTTCGGTGGTTCCTACGAGGCCCGATAAACTTGGTTAGGTTTCTCGAATGAAGCTGGATGATGCGAAAGAGGGGATGGAACAATTGTCGCGGCTGGTTGGACGAAGCGGACGAGCGATGCAACAGTGGTGTGGTTGGACGATGCGATGATGATAGATGGTGCGGAGATGTGATGAATTCGTCTCGGTCAAGATATGGATGGCTTGAACCGATGGTCGAAGAATTTCTTGGAAGAAGAATTATCTTGTAAGAAACTCTAATTTCTAAAACCAATGAGTGAACAATCGATGAACAAAGCTTTTTTTTCTCAAAATCATGCACTAAGAAAAGAAGAACATGGGTTTGCGTCTTATGAAGGCGACAAAGAGCCCTAGGGTTCGTCCCAAACAAAACAACAGGTAGTTCTAAAATAAAACAACACAAAGTCTAATAATACAAGCAAAAACAATGAAGTGTTTATTTTTGCATAAGTGTCTAAGACACTCGGCCAAGTAACATAAGGGATTAAGTTAGAAAGATTGAATGAACTAGAGGTTTGATACTTTCCTTGTAGGTCGAGACAGTAGGCGTTGTTGTTGATTCTTTGGACAACTTCAAATGGTCCATCTACTCGCGGCTTCAGCTTGGAGTTTCTCTCTTCTGGAAAGCGGTCTTTTCTGAGGTGGATCCAAACAAGATCGCCGACTTCAAAGATTATCTCCTTACGGCCCTTGTTGGCATGTTACACATATAATTTCGTCTTCTTATCTATGTTTTCCTTGGCCTTAGCATGAATCCTGCGAATCTCTTCAGCTTTCTTCTTGCCATCTAAGTTGCATCTTTCACTTAAAGGCAAAGGGATCAAGTCTAACGGCGAACTCGGATTAAAACCATAAACAATTTCAAAAGGAGAAAATAGGGTGGAGGAATGCTTAGCGTGGTTGTATGTAAACTCGATATGTGGAAGGCATTCTTCCAAGACTTGATGTTGCTTTTTACCATGGCTCGCAAAAGAGTATAAAGGGACCCTTTTACCACTTCGGTCTGTCCATCCGTCTGTCGATGACAAGTTGTGGAAATGACAACTTTGTTCCTAGATTGGCCCAAAGTGTGCGCCAAAAGTGGCTCAGGAACTTAGTGTCTCTATCTGAAACGATAACTTGTGGCATTCCATGTAGTGTCTTGACTTCTCTGAAGAATAGATTGGCTACACTCACGGCATCATCAGTTTTATGGCTTGCTATGAAATGAGCCATCTTGCTAAACCTATCAACAACTACAAAAAACAAATCTCTACCATTTCTGGTTCGAGGTAAGCCAATCACAAAGTCCATTGATATTTTAGTCCAAGGTTGAGAAGGAATAGGGAGAGGAGTATACAAACCGTAACGATGTACTTTACTCTTAGCCATTTTGTACACGGCACACCTAGAACAAACCTTCTCGACATCTTTCTTCATGTTTGGCCAGTGAAATCGATCTTGTACCCCAAGTAATGTCTTTGTCACACCAAAGTGCCCAGCTAATCCTCCTCTGTGTGCTTCTCGGACCAGCAATTCTCGGGTTGAGCTATTGGGAATGCACAGCCAATCACCACAAGAAAAAGGTGATTTTACATCACTAATAATGCATCACAAAAATAAATAATACAAAATTAAATTATTTATCAGTAAATAATAAATGATACTATATATATAATTTCACATCATTTAGAATAAATGTTGTTATTTTCAAAATAATGACATCGGTTGTAATAAAATTGATATCAATTATTTATAATTTACATCACTTTATAATGACTGACATAAATTTTATTGATTTGCATCATTTATAAAATATTGAAGCAAAATATAAATTTACATAAATTAATAATTAATGTATTTACTCTTTTGATTAATATCAATTACAAATTGATATTAATAATATATCACATAAATAAATAATGTAAAATAAAATTATTTAATGATAATTGATATAAAGTAAAATCACTTTTAATAAATGACATAAAACATATAAATTTATCTCATTTATATGAAACGTTATAGTCGTTTACATCACTTCACAATAAAGTCATCTAAATTAAAAAAAATATATATCATTTAAAACATTGACACACAATTTTCATAATTTTTTTGAAAGTAAAAAAATATTTGCATTACTTTAAGTAAATAATACAAAATATAAATTTTGTATCGATTAAATAATTATTTTGTCTACAAAAATTTTTACCATCAATTAAAAATCGACGTACATACTAATTTTATAGTACTAACTAAAATAAAATGTTTGACATATATATATTATTAAGAAATAATTATTTTGTATTAACTATCATTATATGCAGAGTCGGTCCTAAATTTATAATGGTTGGAAGCCAAAAAAAAAAAAATTTAAGGCTGTTTAAAAGATTTTGGGTTTGATTTAATTTTTCTGTTTTAATATAGTCACGTGTTTTAACTAACACAAATCGCAACATCTAATCGCTAATTTTAATCTTAAAACGCGATTAAGGAGCCTAATTTAATTTGGGGAAAATTACAGTGACTTGTAAATCTAGGTGGTTTGGTGCGAAATCGAGAAGTTCATGTAGTTTACTGATGAGTCGAAAAGTTTGGGGTGAAATAATGTGGGTGAGTATAGTTCAGGGGGAAAAAAATCGACAACCCAAGAAAGATTAAACATGGCTAGAGGTGGAATCGAATTTTCCACTTGTAAGACTAATCCAAATGCTTGTACCACTAGACTACTACAATGTTACTGGAAAATATGGTCGGAAATAATTCACATTATAATCGGCCGCACGCATGTGCTTATGTTGTTTGTATCAAGAGCCGGTTATATATATATATATTTTGAAAGTTACTTTTTAATTTTATATAAAATATATTCAATGATTTCATTCTACAAATATATATATATATATATATATATTTGCATATGTATAATTTATTTATAGTTAACTAAAAAATAAAGGTATACGTAAAGATTAAAAATGTGTGAATATGTGATGTTTCTCCATTGTTTACTAATTCATCTTTATTTAAAAATTTAAAAATGTGACATAAAAATAATTTTTGCAAAATATTTATTTCATGTAATTATCAAAATATATATCATTTATAAACTATAAAATTTTTGTTAACTATATGTGGACCCACTTATTTGGTGAAAATTTTTTTGTTTTCTGTTGAAATTGGTTCCTTCTCATTAAACAAAAAAGAATATGAATGTAGCAATATTTTTAATAATTAATAATTTTCTTTTAAAAAAAGGAAAATTAATTGAGATATTATGCAATATTTTATGTCAACAATTTTACGTAGTATGAAATTTTCAAATATCATAACAATAAATTAGATTTTATCATTTTTATGCAATATTTTATTTTTTCTTTTTTTAAAAAAGTAAATTTATTTTTTTAATTGAAAAAAGTAAACAATATTTTATTTTCTATATTAAATAATATTTTATTTATTAAATATAGATTCATATAATAGTAATTTAAAATTAATGATACATAATCTTTCATTTATAATATATTTATATATTTACTTATTTCTTGTTTCTCTAAATAGTTATCATTTGTTTACATAATTTATTTTGCTGGAATTATACTTCTTATTCCTCTAACCGCTATTATTTCACTAACTTTTATTCTACTTATCATTATTTCTTTTGTTCCAATATTTTTTCAATCACTATCATTTTCACCCAAATAAATCATATTCAATATTATCATCACTTTATATTTGAAATAAAAATTTGATTTTAATTATTTTCCCATAATAATTAATAACTTTAAAATTCTCAAAACTAAAAAATAAAAAGAGAAGATCATGGCGTGATTAATTTAAAAAATCAATTTAAAAAGAAAGAGAAATTAAAGAATTGTTAGATAAATATCTCCAATTTTCTAGCAATTCTTTCATTTTTATAAAAAATATTTAAACACCATTTTTTGCTACATTAGTTGTTATTTTTTTAATGCTTTAATAACTAGTGTAACCGTTTGAAATATCTGTTAGCTGTTTTTCAATATAAAAAGTGTACATACTCTTAAATTATTCTCATTATCTCATTATTTATATTGTTTTAGTTTTTTGAATTTCTCACATATAGTTCCATTTTTCTTGTGTTTTTTATGAATATCATACTTAGAAATAAAAACGTGAATGCATAAGAATCATTAAGAGTTGTATGTTTTCTACACTGTTTATGGAAACAAAAAGCAAATGTATGACATCTCTTTATCCTACACACTTATAAATAACATTGATAACTTTTATTAATCCATAGTTATTTACAAAGATTTTTATTAATCATTTTGTTTGTTACAATCCAACATGTTGTAGAACAAATCTTTTCAAGATAAAAGATTATGGTTGGTGGTCAACAAGACAAATCATATCATAGAAGAACTAGAACTACGAAGCAACATACAAATTTCTGCAAAGCAAAGGAAATAAAGAAGCATGAAGACAGAACAAGAATTACACTTGATTTTAATCTTACTAATTCATGTTTTTATTATTAAATCTTAATAATTCTCTTTTTTTATTAAATGTTAAATTTATTAATCAAAAGGTGAGGAGTTTACATTTACAATGTACAAGGAGCTTGTCCAAAGAGAGAAAGCTGGTAGTAAAGTAGATGAAAAGTCGCGTTTAGGTTCGGTGTGTGCTCATGGTTGCCTCGTTAAAATCCAATACCAGAAAATCCTGTGGGACAAAACTGGTATTGGGAAAAAGAGTACAGCCTGATGAACACCACCTAAAATCTTAATAATTCATGGTACCTTTTTTTTACCTAAGGAATACACGTTTAATGCTTTTTATTAGATTGATTATAGTTGTAATTCTTTTTCATTCTCGT
The DNA here is from genome assembly GCA_900406375.1 of Iberis amara. Classification (NCBI taxonomy): domain Eukaryota; kingdom Viridiplantae; phylum Streptophyta; class Magnoliopsida; order Brassicales; family Brassicaceae; genus Iberis; species Iberis amara. Next base: position 4,055 of record OVAV01000291.1, on the reverse strand, counting down.
AAAAGAAGATTTGTTTCTAACGATTGATGAATACACTTCGTCAAGATTTTGATAGATATTGTAAAGATCTTTTAATATATTTGAGGATTTAATTAATGAGTAAATTATTAATTAAACTAAAGAAACAAAAAAATTAGGAAAATATTTATTTTACTTTTTCATAAATGAATACTTTTTCAAAATTATTTTGAATTAAAAATCTCATAATTTATTTTAAAACTAATAATTATGAGTCGTTGAAAAAATTTATATATTCATATTATTAATTACTAATAAATGAAACATATATATATATATATATATATATATATATATTTAGCATCAATTATTATAATCGTAACAAATTTTAGTATCAATTTTAAAAATCATGCAATATATAATATCATTTTTGGTAATTGACACATATAAAAACATCAATTTAGAAAATTGATTTAAATTTTTGTGTTAATTAATTAACCGATATAATATTTAAATCATTTATTACAAGTGACACAAATACTAAAATCAATTGTATAAATTAATACAAAATATAACATCATCTTAAATAAGTGATACATATTAATATTAATTACACAATCGATGCAACATTAACATCAATTATTTTTATTGATATTAAAATTTGCATCATCACTTATTAAGTCATTTGTTTAAGTGATGTAAAATTGATTTATATAATTTAAAAATAATGCAAAAATTAAAAATAAATGACAAAATATATCTTTTTCTTGTAGTGGATTGCTACATAAGAGGAAACAGTTCTGTCTATGATATTTCTCAAAGGCAAACTTAGCACATTTCGCATAAACTTATTTAAAATCAGAATCAGACTCATACAATTCCTTGATCATTTCAAACCCAATGAGTTTAGACGAAAGTACTGAGATTAACATGTACCTCTGGGACAATGCGTCGGCTACGACATTGTCCTTACCTTGCTTATACTTTATGATGTAAGGAAACGTCTCTATGAATTCCATCCAGCGACCATTCCTTTTATTGAGCTTCTGTTTTCCCTAAAGATGTTTCAGAGATTCATGGTCAGTGTGGATAATGAACTCCTTCGGCCAGAGATAATGCTGCCACGTCTGAAGAGCTCGGACTACCGCATATAACTCCTTGTCATAAATGGGATAGTTCAATGTTGAACCACCTATCTTTTAAATGAAATAGGCCACGAGTTTCTTATCTTGAGTCAAGATTGCACCTATACCTACACTAGAAGCATCGCATTCAATGTCAAAAGTTTTTCAGAATATCAGGTAAAGAGAGTAAGGGAGAATTGATAAGCTTCTCTTTCAAGGCCTGGAAAGCCTTTTCTTGTGCATCTCCCCATTTAAACCCAACGTCTTTCTTGATCACTTCTGTAAGAGGTGCGGCTATTATGCTGAAATCCCAGACGAATCGCCTGTAAAACCCGGCCAAACCGTGAAAGCTCCAGACTTTGCCTACATTTTTCGGACTTGACCAGTCTTTGATAGCTCTAATCTTGTCCTCATCCACCTTTACTTCTTCTGCACTAACTAAAAAACCTAAGAAAATAACTTCATTACTACAAAGCGAGCACTTGGCTCGGTTAGCAAAACGGTTCTCGGCCCTTAAAACATCAAAAACAAATTTAATATGAATTAGGTGCTCGGCCAAACTCTTGTTGTAGATGAGGATATCATCTAAGTAAACCACCACGAATACTCCGATGAATGTCCTGAAAACATGATTCATGAGGCGCATGAAAGTGCTTGGTGCGTTGGTCAGGCCGAATGGCATGAATAGCCATTCTTAGAGTCTGTGCTTTGTCTTGAAAGCCATCTTCCATTCGTATCTTTCCTTCATGCGGGTCTGATGATAACCGCTTTTGAGATCAATTTTGGTGAAGATGGTTGATCCACAAAGCTCATCCAACATGTCGTCTACCTCGGGATTGGATGCATGTATTTGACCATAATGTTGTTAATAGATCTGCAGTCAACGCACATTCTCCATGATCCGTCCTTCTTCGGCACTAGTAGGACGAGAACTGCGTAGGGACTTAGACTTTCTCGGATATGGCCTTTACTAAGTAGCTCTTCTACTTGTTTCTGCAGTTCCTTTGTCTCCACTTGATTTGTGCGATAAGCTGGTCTGTTTGGTAAGGCGGATCCTGGCACGAAGTCGCTGAATTCAGAAACAGCGATCTTGACCTTGTTTACTTCATACGTCCCTTGGCATAAGAAATTGACTCCATCTTCCTCTCCCAATCAAGATAAGCTTTTAGATCATTGGTGCCACAAAATGAAGGAAACTTGATCTTGATATGCTTGAGTTGTTGAGCTGCAGGATTCCCATACTCTCGGCCTCTAGCTCGGATTGTACTTCCCCGGCTATGATCAGAAGCATCTTAATCTTCATAATACTCATTATCATTATCTATGAATATTCGGTGTCCACCAACATGTTCTTCGTTTTGGTGTGGACGTTATTGATGTCTTTCATAATCGGTTGGATTTCTTCGATTGTTGAAGACTGTCTCTCGGCCTCCTCTTGGGTTTTGGTTAAATGGTGCTTTCGGTCTGGCTCCAGGAAGTGTTGGAGCTCTCTTTGGTCTCCTAGATGAGTCTCCAATGTGCCATTTTCTTTTAGCCATGCGAATAACTTCTGAAGGAGTTGGAGTATGAGAAGACTTCTCGTCATTTGAGCTAGGGTCTTTCAGAAGGTCTCTCATCTTAGTCTCGACCTTTTCATTGAGCTGGTCAATTTGTTGAGTGAGTTGAGCAGTAGTAGCGTGAATAGACTCCTTGATTTGTTGAGCCATCATGCGGTTTAAGGATTCCATTGCCTCGGCTAAAAGCTCCATGGTACCTGAAATACCAAAAAGCTTCTCAAAGTAATTCGTTCAAGAATCACAAACCAAAGACATATAGAGGGATGAGCCGAATTTCGATGATGGGAAATCTCAATTAAAATAGGCGGTGTAACGACTATTGCAGTTTAGCTTATAAAGCAGATTTTTATCAACCTAAACAAAGTTCTAAGCGATTCCAAGTTACAACCTGATCAGAACTGACCACTCAATGCAATTAAAACTTAAAGATCACTCTAACAACCTAAACGAACTAAACAAAGGCTGGATAAAATATTATGGTCCTATGGTTTATGAAACACTCAGTTTCTAGGGCTTATGCAAGATAATCAAATCAAAACAAATAAATATTAGGGTTTAGAGATCTTTCAGCCTTCGGTTCGGAGTTGGCTCTGATACCACCTGATACGATCCAGGGTCGTAATCTCTAAGCAAAGGCTAGTCGATTGAGGCTCTCGGACAAGAAAAACAGGTTCCTTGGCCAAAGAGTCTCGTCGGGTTATTGGGTTGTTGTTCGGGTGATGCTAGGTGATTATCGGGTGGCTCGGGTGGCTAGGTTCTTCGGCTCAGCAGTCTTGGCTAGCGGGTGCTACGGCTGAGGCAGGAACGACTTCCAGACCAAACACGATGCTGCGGTGGTTTCTGCGAGACCTGATAAACCTGGTTAGGTTTCTTGAGTGAAGCTGGACGATGCGAAAGAGGGTTTGGAACAATTTTCGTGGCTGGGTGGATGAAGCGGACGAGCGATGCAACAATGGTGTGGGTGGACGATGCGATGATGATAGATGGTGCGGAGATGTGATGAATTCGTCTCGGTCAAGAGATGGATGGCTTGAACCGATGGTCAAAGAATTTCTTGGAAGAAGAATTGTCTTGTAAGAAATTCTGATTTCTAAAATCAATGAGTGAACAATCGATGCACAAGGCTTTTCTTTTCTCAAAATCATTCACTAAGAAAATAGGAATAGGGGTTTGCGTCTTATGAAGTCGTAAAAGAGCCCTAGGGTTCTTCCCAAACAAAACAACAGGTAGTTCTAAAATAAAACAACACAAAGTCTAATAATGCAAGCANGGCGTAGTGATGCGGTTTGCCTCATTAAAAACCTTAATGGAGAACCTCCTACCTACCAAAATCCCCACCAAGGAAAAGAGTAGAAAACAACATCACTAGCTACTCATCATAGCTACCTGGTTCTTCAGTTGGGCTGGCTTTGAAGAT
>OVAV01000290.1:0-20628 GCA_900406375.1 Iberis amara | reverse complement strand
TAGCCGATCTCATTCTTCCTCCTCTTTTTTCATTATTATTAAAAATATATGAGTTTATGAGTTGGTTTGAATAAAATTATAGGGAACGTTACTCTTCATGTATTACCAGAAAAACAAATCTCTGTCCAAAAAAGAGAGTTAACATCATAGAATGCTTGGTGAAAATCCTGTACATTGAATACAATCCTTACCAATTACAACCGGCACCAAAAAGTGTCCTGATATGATCAAATCCTTACCAATTGCAACCGGCACCAAAAAGTGTCCTGATATGATCAAATTAAATTATTATATACAACCTAATTTGTTTCTCACTTTAAGAATATATGTTACAAATTTCTGTTACGAAAAACTCTAGTAGAATTGAGAAATTTTTGTTTCCAAGTCCAATTTTTCCACATCTTGTATATTATTGGATATAATGTACAGTGACTTTTTGGAACTGTTCTATAGTTGCATACAAATTAAGACGTGCAAGGTTTTTCTTCTGAACTTTCGACAAACAAAACCAAATTTACAAACTAATATTAATTGACTTAATTTTTGGCATGGCGAGCCAAGTGTCAGGATCCAAGAGGGCACACGTGTGTTTTTTTTAATGTATTACATCTTGTATATTTCCTTTCACGTGTTTGATTAGATTTCCAAAAAAAAAAAAAAAAAAAATCCACTATAGAATCTTGATTTACATTTTTTTTGTCAACTTATCATTTTCTATATATGATACATTTTATTTTGTTTATAATCATTTGATCAATTAGTTTGATAATCTACAATATTTTTATATAACAAAAGTATAATTATTTTTAATAAAGCCTACATAATCAGAAGTTAAAAAAACTTTTAAATATTTCTAATACTTTACTATTTTTGTAATTAATATTATTATAATAAGTGTAACCAAATACATGATTTAAAATCCAAACCAAATTATGAAATTATCCGAATAGGTGTCAACAATATTTATCCAAATAATTAGAATTCAATCTAAGCTGAACAAAAATTTTATAAAATTTAGATACTGAACCAATTTTCAATAAAATTTTTGTAGATATTATGGCTTTTCCATAAAATCTAACTTAAGAACTTATGACTATTTAGCTTAGCTCCCATTTGTTAGGTTAGATAATACTATAAATTTAACCTTATATATTGTAATTAGATATAAAATCAAATTTATCTAATTTTCTTAATCGTAAACCACTTAGTTTTAATTTCAAAATTCAATAAATTTATCAAAATATTCTACGTTTTATTTTTTTATGAGTTTAATTTTAAGTTTTAATAATAATAATATATATGGTTGGTTGATAAAAACTAAATCAAATTAGATTGATTCTAGCCTGACTAAGACCATATTGAAGTAATTAGCACTAACCAAATTATATTGTACTTGAGTTCGGCTAATCTTTTTTTATTAAATCAAACCAGATCCAAACATCCATGAAACATAAATCGAAATGTTTATAATGGGTAAACTAATATATACAATTTAATTAAATTGTACAAATAAAATATTTTAATAGTAACTAATATATAGTAATTTTTAAAACATATGTCAACACCAAAATACATAAAAAATCACACATGTCAATAAATGATGATGCTGGACTTATGTGTATTAATGTTTTCTTTTAATTAATTTCCAGTTAAATTCTTTTAGCCTACGAGGCGCCACAAAATTCAACTTAAAAGTTGATGTGTCAATACCATGAGAAATACAATACTTATTATTGTATTGATTGCTTTTGAGAAATATCATCTGACATTATGATGACATATTTTACATGAAGACAGCTTTTTTTTTTTTTCCGTCTTTCATATTATAATAATCCAAAAGGAGAGTATATAAAGGTTTACAAGATGAGGAAAAAAACCCTCGCTTTTTTTCTCAATAAATTTCACCGTCGCCTGCAACCTTTTTAATTTCAGATCTGACCGGCGGTCGGCGGCTCCTTCAGCGCCACCGCCGATCATTTTAGTCTCTTCTCTTATTTCTTTTGCTCTTGTTTTGTTGCTTCTCGGCTTTCGTTTCTCGGTTGGTGCTCTCCGGTCCCTTTCCCTTGCTCGGCTTCTCCTATGCTCGGCGTCTCGGCGGCTCCGATATCAATTGGGCTTCGTCGTCGGTCTCCTGTCCGTCTTCCTCTTGCTAGTTCCGGTCTCCCTCCAATCCTCTCGGCTTCTTCTCTTCTCCAGATTCGGTTCTTGGTTTTCCGGTTCTAGATCTGATTGGTTTGGTGTGCTGGTTTGTTTGGTCTGCTTGGAGATTGGTGTAGTGGTTGTAAGACTAGCTGGTTAGGTTGAAGCTTGCGTTGTAGGGCTGGTTTGGTATCTTCTCCTTTATTGGTTTTAAGGTTTTGCCTTCCGTTTACTCCCGTTTAGTCATCTGGTTTCGTTGCGGTGTAGTTCAGCGAGAATGTGTGGGACGGATAGCCTAGGTAAGGTAAGTCCAAACGCCGCCGGGAGTTTTCGGTCAGCCTGCTCCTCTCTGTCTCCCCGTCAGCGTCTCTAGATGTTTTTCGGTTTGGTGATTCGCTATAGCAGCGATTCTCTCTCTCTTGATCCTCGACTTGATTTGCAGTGCTTTTCTCTTGGTGTAGCTGTTTCTGAAGCCGGTAGCTGGGACGTCCAAAGAGTTTTTACTCAGTCTTGTCAGGGTGCTGAGCGCTTCTAGTGGTGCGTTGTTTTCTTCTTCCTGGCTCAGCTTCCATCTTCTGCAGCTTTTCAGTTGTCTCCTCTTATGCGCACTTCTCTGTTTCTTATTCGTGGATTCGTGGTTCATTTTCCGGGGTCTTCTGCTATGGCGTTTTTCCATTAGTGTTCGGATAGGTTTGTTTTCATTTCTAGAACTGTTTTAATCGACCTGCCACATGTGGCCTTCATCTCCGGGGAATCTCTTTCTCGCCCGGCATCTGTCGTCTTCTTTTTTTCTTGTATTTTCTGGTTTGGTTCGTTTGTATCGGGTTTAAATCCACTAGATGAAAAAAAAAGGTTTACAAGATATTAAAAGACTTTAGGCTGATATTATAACAAAATACAGCAGAACAAAAATTAGACAGAAAGATCAGAGGCAGAGAGTTTTTCACTGTCAAAAAGATCTTGCAGCCAAAAAGGCGATCTAGAAGCCACATAGGACTGGATTTGCGATCTTGATAGGACACTATTGGCAATAAAAAAGCTCTTCTATTCTTATGTCTTTCTTCAAAAATGAGATCACAACCAACAAAATGAGAAGCTATAACCAAAAGCTTATCTGAATGTGAGTTTAAAGCTGGCCAGAGGTGGGGAGAACCAAAAGCCTTAGCCAAATCTCTATTTTCCTGAGCGACAATGATCTTCGAAAGATTTAAAGATTTAACATCTTTAAAAGCCCAAAGCTGAGAAAAAAAATTGAGCATCTTCTTTAGAATACTTACCTAACATCGACCTTCTAGATTGAATAATGATTGTACCTTGATGGTTTCTTATAATCCAGGATACACCTACACACCAGAAATCCTTTCTCCACGCAAAACCAACATTGCATTTAAGCCAACCTGGTTTTGGAGGGAACCATTTGATGTTCCTTTGAGAGACAGGGGATGGATGAGTTTGAGGCACACTAAAGAAAACCTCTTAAGCCAAAAACCATTCTTTTGCATCATTTTTGAATTTAATGATAGATTCATTAAGACAAAACTCTTTCCTTTCAATGAAAAAGCTGTTGCGATTTTTCCAAATGCCCCAAATAAGCCAGGGAATGGATCTTCTCAGTTCCAAATCCACTTCAACATTGTCAATTGTTTGCAGGAGGTAGCTAACATTTTCAGTAACATATGTCTCATGGAAACCAGAAAGAGTAAAAGGCAGAGTTGACAGAGCCCATACCTGACGAGCTCTTGTGCATGTGAAGAGGCAGTGATTTAGAGATTCGCCTTTCATATCACAAATTTGACAGTATAGATCACCTTTGAGTCCTCTGGTTTTTAAGTTATCAAGGGCTGGTACAGCGTTGCTCAGGACTTTCCAAATAAAATTCTTGATCTTAGTAGGAGCTTTGATTGCCCAAGTAGCCTCTTTCAATGGATTTATAGATGGGAGTTACTGGTGGACCTGAATGATATCTACATATTTTCCTTCAAAGGCTACATAGTAGGCGGATTTTGTAGAGTAATACCCTGATTTTTTTTTAGTCCAGATTAAATAATCTTCCCTGGCCAGAGAGGGAGATATTTTTCTTATTCTTTGAATGTCCTCTGGATAAAACAAGTCATTCAGTTTTGCACTATCCCACTTTCCCGTTCTTGGATCCAACAGATCATTGACTGTCATGTCTATATTTGTGAAATTATTTTTCATCAAAGGGACTCGGTTGCATTCAGGTGCCAACCACTTCTCTGCCCACGCCTTTACAGATCTCCCATTTCCTATTCTTTTGAATCCCTACCAACAACACTTTTCTCCCATGAAGGATGCTTTTCCAAGCATAAGAGGATTTCTTCCCATGTAAAGCATTGATAAAGGAAAGATTTGGGAAATAACGACTCTTTAAGAAGGAGGAACAAAGGCTGGTTTCATGGTGTAAAATCCTCCAAGCCTGTTTTCCTAACATGGCTAGGTTGAAGCATTCAATATCCTTAAAGTTCATACCTTCCAACCTTTAAGGCAAACATAGTTTATTCCAACTAACCCAAGTGATTTTGTGTTTATCTACTATTGCATTCCACTAGAACTGGATCATTGCCGAGGGGAGGGCTTCACTAGTTGCCTTTGGTAGTTTGAAGCATTGCATGGTATAAATATGCATAGATAGAATGACTGATTTAAGCAAAACCTCTTTTTCTCCCTGAGATAGACACTTACTATACCAGTTTGATAGTCTTTGCTTCATCTTTTTGTGAATAAAAGCCAACAAATATGCCTTTGGCCCTTGGAACACCTCTGGAAGTCCTAGGTAATTTCCATTTCCCCTTTCTTTCTCAATACCCAGTATTTGTTTTACTTCAAGTCTGGATTGGTCATCTATGTTAGCTCCAAAAGTTATGCCTGATTTTGACAGATTAATGAATTGCCCAGAAGCTCTTTCATACTCTTTTAAAATCCGGTTCAAGGATAGGCATTCAGGTTTTGATGCTTTACATAGTAACAGGATGTCATCTGCAAACAACAAATGACTGATTGATGGTCCATCTTGGTGAAATTGAAATTCTGATAAAACACCTTGATGAACAGCTGATGACAACATGTGGGAGAGACCTTCAGCACATAGTACCAAAAGGAAAGGGGAAAAAGGCCCCCTTCCTTAGTCCTCTTTGGAGATTAATCAACCCAAAAGCCTGGTTGTTCATTAGCACTGAGAATGATATAGAACTTATGCACGCCATAACCCATCTAATCCAGATTGTATCAAAGCCTAGAGCAAAGAGGGTAGCTTTGATGTAGTTCCATTCCACCCTGTCGTATGCATTGGATATGTCAGATTTGACTGCAATAAAACTATCTGAGAAGGGAGGAAGGGTATTTAAACTGTGGATTATCTCATGGGCTATTAAGATGTTATCAGATATGAGCCTGCCAGCCACAAAAGCATATTGATTTGGAGACACTATCCTTGGGAGGATATGTTGCAACCTGTGTACCATAACCTTTGCAATAGTTTTATGAAGGATTGAGCACAAATTGATAGGTCTTAAGTCAGTCATTGCAACAGGTTTGTTTGTTTTTGGAATTAAACATTATATGGGTGAAATTCCAATCTTTTTCCATTACAGCAGACTCAAAAAAACGTTGGACCTCCTTTACAACTTGTTCACCCACTATAGACCAGTAGTACTGAAAAAAGCAACATGAGAATCCATCAGGTCCAGGAGCAGAGAAAGCAAAAAGAGAGAAGACTGCATTCTTGATTTCCTCTGGAGAAACAAGGGCAATTAGCTTAGCATTCATATCGGCTGTAACTCTTTGATTGAAACCCTAAAATATGGTTGAGAAGTCATCAGGATGGGTTGAGGTGAATAAATCATTGAAGTAAGCCACTGCTACCTCTCCCTTAGATCCCTCTTCTCTCTGGAAATTACCCGAAGAATCTTTAAATTTTTGAATGAAGTTCTGGGATCTTTTAGCTTTGACAGTGTTGTGGAAGTATTTAGTGTTGCAATCACCTTCTTTTAACCAATGTTTCCTACTTTTCTGTTTCCAGAAGATCTCTTCCTCCTTATATGCACAAACCAGATCTCGTTTCAAAGCAAAGGAATTAGAGGATGATAGATTTCCCAAGGTCTGTGCTTTCTCTAATTTACCGTGCAGGTTTGTGATGCGTAGAGAAGCTTTGGTGATATTACTTTTTTTCCACCCACTAAGGATTCTCCTTCCAAGCCCTAATAATCATCTCTGGGGTTTGCTGATAGGACAATAATCGCCTGTCAAATTTGAAGAAGCCTCTTAAATTCAGGAAGGTGTTCATCAAATTGACCAAAACAGGGTTGTGATCTGATCCTCGTTTCTCTAGGAAGGATTGAGAAGCAGCGACAAATAGATTTAACCATGCTTTGTTAGCAAAGCATCTATCAAGACGAGTCTGGACCCAATGTCCTCTTCTTTTTTCTGCCCATGTGAATCCATTACCATGTCCCATAATTTCCGTAAAACCACAAGAAGAGATCATGTCAACAAAAGGTTGAAATTGGTTATTTGGCCTGAATATGCCTCCTTTCTTTTCACCATTGTGAAGAATATCATTAAAATCACCAACACAACACCAGCTAGATTGCCTTGCAGTTCCCAATTTGCTCAATCTTTCCCACAACTTAAACCTATTCTTTGCAATGGGATCTCCATAGATGAAAGATATGTAGAACTTCTTGCCATCCATCTCAACCTCAATATTTATGAGGTTCTTATCCTCATACAAAATCTGGAGATCAATCCTATCTTTCCAAAAAAGTGTCAAGCCTCCACTAAGGCCGATAGGATTAACTATATATAGTCTATTATAGCCGAGCCACGCTTGAAGATAAGCCAGTGTATTATACTGGTTCTTAGTCTCCATAAGAAAAAAAATGCCGGGGAAGAATTATTTTCTGAATTCCCCTAGTCTAGGAACTGTCAAGTCATGTGGCTTACCTATACCTTGACAGTTCCAACTTAAGATACTTATGATTCTGAGGTGGTCATATCCTTAGGACCACCTGATTTCTTTTTCTTCTGAGCCTGACTGATCACCTCCCTTAAGTCTTCAACTTTGATTGTCTTTGCACGATGAAAAGGAGCAGATGATGATGATGAAAGCTTAAATGACTGAAGTTGAGGAAGAAGAGATTGAGCCAATATTTCAGCTTTAGATGGTCTCTTTCTCTGAGATCTTTTAGGATGTTTAATCCTGGACACACTAGGTTTAGAATACCAGTGTGGTTGAACCGTAGGATTAGGGACACCTGAGTAAGGAACCATCTCCCAATGCCGAGATGGTTGAGGATACTGATGCCTATTCACAAACTGATTCTCCTTTTGACGAATAGAAGAAGCAGCTTTAAATGATGAAGACATTAATTTATCTTGATGGTAAGATTTTGGCTCTTGAGGCGCACACTCTTCTAGGAATTCAATTACTGGGCCCATTCCTTTGTTTGAAGATCGAGAGATTATTGGAGAAGGCTCAAGCCTAAGTATTGTCTTTCGACTAATAGGCTCTGGATTGAGGCTTTAACTCGTTCTCGACAAATCAACCTTTCAAAGAAATGAGATGAGATAAGGTAGCGACGCATTTCATCCATTACTTCAGTGGCTATCTTCAATTTTCCAGTGACCGGATCAATGCCAACCTGATTTTCCTCTAAAACCCCATATAGAGGATCTGCAGGAGACAGAATTGGGGCTGCTTCACTAGGTAATAAATCAGGACGAGGGGGACGATGCGGTTGGGGATGATTAAGTTGGGCTAAAAACGGGAAATTTGCTTTCTCATGAGTTAACCGTTGACAAGCATAACATCGTTTTTGAAGCCTTTCAAAGTCATAGAGTATCTGGACTTGTTCCCCTTCGGGCGTTTGTACTGCCCTGAATCTTCTTAAAGGTTTGTTGACATCTATTCTGACTTTAGCTCGAACATAATCATTGCTCTGTGGTTTAGTAGGGTCAAAGGCTAGTTCTACTACTACACCTGCAAATCCAGCTAGATCCATCATCGAAGAGTCAGAGTAGTAGTTCATGGGGATATTTCTCATCTGAACCCACACTTCTAGAGATTGAAAGGATTCTGAGCTTGGGCGAGGAGACCATCGTTCCAAGGCCACAACCCATTGGTTGAAGGTGTGGGAACCCTTATCTAGAACCATCTGAAGATCATGTTCATATTTAAAGAAGAACTGAAATCTTTCAGAAGATAGAGCTACTCCCCTTACCCTGTCATAGATCTGCCATTTTCGTGGGAAATCCAGGATGAGATCAGACATTTTTTTAGCTGGAGGATTTAAGGTTCTTCCGATTAGACCGAGAACATTCTTTTCAGAGGTTCGATATCTTGGGAGGTTGGGAATGAGATAAACTTCTTCAGAGGCTTCTAGAGATAGACGAGACATAATAGAATCAAGATTATCTTCGATAGGAAGAACCACCGCTTGAAAGAAGATGATGAATAGTAAACACAGAGGTAGACCCAAGAACCAAGGAAAATGAGTGGAGGAGAAACTGAGTAGCAGCTGAGATGTGACAATTTGGTATGTTAAAAGGGGAAAAAACCCAGTTTTTGCTTTATAATCTTCAGAAATGAAACCTTCTGCCAAAGAAAGAGAGTCCTAAGCTCATCAAAAGAGAGTCTTTTGAGAGAAATGTATTTTTGCACTTTCCTTACATTAAAAACAGTTTATGTACCCATAGAGTTCTGACTAGGAATATATTATCACATGTTAAAATATATTGAAAAGATTGCTTCAAAAATCACATTTTAAAAATTCTAATTGCATACCAAATAGATAACATCTTGTTAATATCTTTTAATTTGTGGAGGGGGGAGTATTGTGAAAACTATTATATTGAAAAAGTAAGCCTAAACAGATTTAATTTAAAAAACTAACCTATGAGTTTATTACAAAACGTCATTATCTTTAATGTTTTTCAACCATCATTTCCAAATTCTAACACGAAATTAATATATTTCTCAGTTTACTCAAAATTTGTCAACTTACTCATCATTATATAACATCTCCTACCTATTTTTTTTTGTTTCTTCTGCATTTTTACCCTTAAAATCGTATTTTTATTACAATTTTTTTCCGGTTAAAAATTATGGTTGAATACCATAGATTGAAGAAAGAAGTCTCCTTATCATAATATACAGAAAGATGTTTGATTTTCCATTTTTAAACAAACAGTTTTCTTCAACATTGCGTTTTCCAAAACAAAATTTCTCACATAAATTAAAAAGTTACCTACAGACTTTGATACATAGTTAACAAATTCTACGAACCCCGATAAACTTCGTTGACTAGTCAGCAAAATTTATGGAATTCTGGCAAACTTTTGCAAACTGGATGAAGCCCACAAATTTTGCTGACATGAAGTATGTGGAAAAGTCTATGGGAACTCGTAGATTTTGATGACTATGTAGAGAAGTTTACGATGTTCCAACAGACTTCTTCGTAGATTTCATGAAGTTTTCGGAAGTCGATGAATATCTTGCAGACTTTGTTGATTTTTCATCAAAGTTTGCACGGTACTTGTATACTAAACATAGAAATTATAGTTAGTGAAGTCTGCCAAACCCCATAGAAGTATGCAAAACTTTAATAGAAGTCTTACACAAGAAATACTACGTATACCAATTACTAAATAAAGGTTGCAAAACACTAAATGAAGTCCAATAAATTTTCTTTTTCAGGAAAATGAACCCCTATATGTTGAGTGCCTTGTAGCCTGGTGTTATTAGACCCTAATGCTGGTCTCAGTCACGTGGGTTCAATTCTCCCAAAATAGAGTTTAAATTATATATATATATATAAATTTGTAAGTGAAATAAAATATCCATAATGAATAATGAAAATGGGGTTTTCATTTAGTTTTTCTTGTTATGTGTAGTTATAATTGATAAATGTTGAAGCTCCAATGTTTAATCTAAGAAAAAAAATTGCAACAAAATAAATTTTCATATCATCGTGAAAATCAAAATTTTTAAGAATCAAAAATATATCGTAGAGTCCCTAAAAGTACAATTTAGAATCAAAATATTATAATGGATATTTTAATTGATTTTTTAATCTATGCAAGATTATGAAGAACCATAAAATTTAAAACATTATAAACTCTACAATATATAATTTATAAATAGAAATTTAGAATTGAAATCTTTCCATGTTCTTTTTGAATTGATTGTTTTGACCCATGAAAGAGTATAAAAGAACAAAGTGCAATCATAAATTTTGAGATATAGCGGAGGAGGGAGAGAGAATGTTAATTATAGGATAAGAAGTATTGTAAGTTATGTTAAGAAAATTAATAAATTTAGAAATTATAATTTTTTGTGAATATAATTTAAATGAGCACTAAATGTATTTGAGCTGAGAAGTTTTAAGTCTTGTAATTATGTAGTACAAATTAATATTTCATATAAATGTAAGAATTTTATGAGTTTAAATGTGAATTAATTTTCCATTAAACTATTTTTAAAAATAGCATTTAGAGATAAAATTAGCTACACCACTAAGAAGAGAGTGAAACCTTACTTTATGTGAAGTCATAGTTGATTAATTTTGAAGCTCCAATGATTAATATGAGAAAAATAATTGTAACAAAATAAATTTTCATATCATGGTGAAAATCAAAATTTGAAAAAATCACAAAATATATATCATACAGTCTCTAAAAGTAAATTTTAGAATCAAAATATTATAATGGATATATTTCAACTGATTTTTCAATCCATGCAAGAATGAAGAACCATAAAACTGAAAACATTATAAACTCTACAATATAATTTGTAAATTAACTTAGAATCGAAATCTTACCGTTTTCTTTTTGAATTGTTATTTTTAACCCATGAAAGAGCATTAAAAACAAAGTGAATTTATAAATTTTGAGATATAGTGGACGAGGAAGAGAGAATGTTAGTTTGTAAGATGAGAATTATTGTAAGTTATGTGAAAAAAATTAATGTATTTAGGGAGTTATAATTTTCAGACAAAATAATTTAATTTAGCACTAAATGTATTTTAGTGGGAAGTGTGAAAGTCTTGAAATTATGTAATACAAGTTACTATTTTGATGAGGGAAAAAAACCTTTAAAATACCCGAATTCTTTAACTTTTGTCCTTTTAATACACAAACTTGTTTCGTTGCCATATTAATTCTCATACTTTCATCTGTTGCCATTTTAAATCCCAAACAATTTAAAATCATAATTTTCTATAAATTTTGTTGGTCAACTTAACAGTTCTATTAGTCTAACTATATTGTGAAAAATAAACATCATCGGGAGAGAAAAGAAAAACAAAGAATCACCAATCGAAGTTTTTGTAGCTGAATGAGGTTCGATTCACTCAGAGACTGTAATAATCGTCCATGCTGGAAATGGATTTTCATGTAAGTCAAGATTAGTAATTGGTGAAGATAGAGAAAGATGACTTGTGAAAACCCTAATTTGGCCTTGTCTATTTCGATCACTCTCGAATTCAGTTTTATATTGATTAATTCATTTGGGTGTCATGATCTTCTATGATATAGAATTTTTTTTGTCTATGAGATAGGAATTGGGATCGTGTTCTATGCTTATCAGAATTCTGAGTTTAGTTTAGGATTTTCATATGGAAATTTCACTTATTTCTTAAAAAAAAAAACATCATTTGGAAAAAACAAGGAATCACCAAAAGAAACATCATGTGGAAGTTTTTCGATTCACTCAGAGACTGTAATAATCGTCCATGCCGGGAATGGATTCTCAGATAATCGAGATTAGTAATTGGTGAAGACAGGAACAGATCTAGAATAAAATTTTGTTGGGTGCACAAAATTTATATATTTAATTATTTTATATAATTAATAAACTAAATTTATATATTTTGATAATTATTATTAGTATTCAATATAATATCAAAATAAATACGTATGAAACCAAAATATAGTCATATATATATTAGATATTACAGATATTATGTTTAAAAATATTCATTTTTAAATATTTAAAAATATTAAGGGTGCACTATAACAAAAAAATTGAAAAAATATTTCTGTAAGCGAAAATTTATAAGATATATTCATTATATCAAATGTGTAAATCAATAAAAGTTTAAATTTAATTGCATTGAAAAATATTTAAAAATAAAATGAAAGCATATATCAACTCAATAAGACAATAACAAATAATGGCTTTATAAATTTGATTTTCTGATTACAAAATTGAATGATTTGTATAAGTAAAAATCTGGAAATGAACAAAAAAATTAGTTGATACATACTACAAAATTTATTAGGTATATAATTATTATTTTTGGCAAAATTTAGTTGGGTTCACTTGCACCCTATACATATCAAATGCATCTGCCACTAGGTGAAGATAGAGAAATAGAGCTTTCATTCCGCAAAGGAGATGCCTTTATCTGAAATTGATAAAGTCATAGCTTTAACATTGCACAATGGTGTAATTCATATGAGATTAATAGTATACAGATGCAAGTGATTTGGTCTAGAGATTGGATGGAGGAAGACGTAATCGTCGGGCGCCGAGGAGACGCCTTTCATGACCAATCTAAGGTTTTTTTTCAGATGATGTTTTTATGTTTTTTTGTTACAATATAGTTTACTAACAGAACTGTTAAGTTGACTAACAGAATTTAGAGAAAATTATGATTTTAAATTGTTTGGGATTTAAAATGGCAACACATGAAAGTTCGAGAATTAATATAGCAACGAAACAAGTTCGTGTATTAAACGGACAAAAATTAAAGAGTTCAAGTATTTTAAATATTTTTTCCCTTTTGATTATAAATGTATGAATTTAGTAAGTTTAAAATGTGAATTAATTGAATTGACACAAAAAGTGTGAATTAATTGTCAATTAAATTAATTTTTAAATAAAATTTAGAGAAAAATAGGTGGACCAATAAGGATGAAGTGAAATCTTACTAGATAAGTTTTTACTCTGTCCAATACTCAAATATTTTAGGTTAGAGGTTTAATTGGGTGCCAAAGTACAACCTTAGTCCATGCCAAAGTACAACCTTAGTCCACCTCCATTGGAGGTTTAATTGGGTGTATTAAATGAGTATCTAAAAAGAAAAAATCTAAAAATAAAAAACGAAAACAAAAGATTAGAACCGATTCTTACTAAAGGAATTTCAAACCACTTAGGATACACTTCTTTCATCATTTGTTCCGGTTTCCAAGTTGTTTCTTCATCACCATCACAGTCCCAAACAACTTGAACATACTTAACACTCTTTTTTCCTTTCTGTTCTGGTTCTTTGGCCCACTACACGGACTGGTCTTCCCTCAAAAATGGGGTTAGCCTTTAGATCCACTGGGATCTCCATCATGTTGTGGTCCTGGTTTGTGACTTGCTTCCTTAACTGTGAAACGTGGTACACATCATGAAAATGGTTCATTTTCTTAGGCAATTCCAGCCTATATGCAACCACACCTATCATTTCCAGGATTTTAAACGGACCCATGAACCTAGGGTTCAGTTTTGCATTCTTAGTTGCCCGGTCTTTTTGTATGTGAATGTCTTAAGGTAGACCATGTCTCCAACAGCAAATTCAAGCTATTTCCTTCACTTATCCGCATAACTCTTTTTCTTGTCCCGAGGTTCTTTCATTTTAATATTCAATATTCGGATCTTTTCAGTTGTCTCTTCTACAAAGTCCCGGCAATAAATGTTCCGCTCCCCCACTTGAGTCCAACACAAGGGAGTTCAGCATGGCCTTCCAAACAATGCCTCATAAGGTGACATCTGAATGCTTGCTTGATAACTGTTGTTATACGCAAACTCGGCCAAATGGAGATAACTCTCCCACTTGTCGTTCCAGTCTAGTACACACGCCCTTAATAGATCCTCTAGTGTCAGGATAGTCCATTATGATTGCCCATCAGTCTAAGGATGATAAGCCGTACTCATATGTACCTTTGTCTCGAACTTTTTCTAAAGTGATCTCCAAAATTCCGAGTAGAACTTGGAGTCATGGTCTGATACAATGCTGGCTGGGACACCATGCAACTGCACTATCTCTTGGACATATCTCTCGGCCAAAACTTCAGAGTTGTCATTCTTGTTATTAGCCAAAAAGTGAGCAAACTTGGTGAGTCTGTCCACAATCACCCATATCGCATCTTTGCCATTTATCATAGCAATCCGGTTACAAAGTTCATGGTTATCATGTCCCACTTCCACTCGGAAATAGGAAGACTTTGCAACAATCTGCTTGGCACTTGATGTTCTGTCTGTACCATCTAACAAGTTAGACAGCCCGCAACCCAACTGGCTACATCTCTTTTCATTCGGACCCAGTGATAATACCTTTTGAGATCTTGGTACATTTTGGTAGAGCTCGGATGTATCGAGAACTTGCTTTATGCACCTCTTTTAAAATATGATCCCACAATTCCTTATCATTCGACACACATACTCTCGCATTTTTCAAGATGGTACCATTGTTGGAAGTCCGATACTCGGACTTTCATTCTTTGACGCTTTCACTAGGTCTCATCCTTTTTCTGGGCCATCTGAACCCTTGTCAACAAATCGACCTGATCAGACGCTCCCAGCCCCAATGGCTTCACTTCTACGGTTAAGGCACACAGCCTTAATGACCCAACCATTCCAACCAAACCTTCAATATCCTTTTCTGTAGCCGAAGCTACTCTCTTTTAGTTTAATGCATCCGCGACCAGATTAGCCTTGCCTGGATGATAGAAAATCTCAAGGTCGTAATCTGCAACCGCCTTAATGACCCGACCATTCCAACCAAACCTTCAATATTTTTTTCTGTAGCCGAAGCTACTCTCTTCCAACTCAATGCATCCGCGACCAGATTAGCCTTGCCTGGATGATATGCAATCTCAAGGTCGTAATCTGCAACCAACTCCATCCAACGCCTCTACCTTAGGTTCAACTCCGGTTGAGTGAAAATATATTTGAGGCTCATGTGGTCCATGAACACTTGGACCTTTCCACCATGAAGATATGATCGCCAAATCTTTAAAGAAAATACTACTATGGCCATATCCAAATCGTGAGTAGGGTAGTTTTCTTCATGTTTTCTTATTTGCTTTGATGCCTAGGCTATAAATTCTCCATGTTGTATGAGCACACAACCCAAGCCAACTCTTGATGCATCCGTGTAAACCATAAACGACTCATCCGGTATAGGTAACGCCAACACGGGAGTGCTTGTAAGCATCTCCTTTAGCTTTATGAAACTTTCCTCGCATTTCTTTGTCCACACAAATGGGATATCCTTCTCGGCTAGCTTGGTCATTGGTTGAGCCATGCTAGCAAATCCTTTGACGAATCTTCTAATAGTGTCCAACTAAACTCAAGAAACTTCTTATTTCCGAGGCATTTTGTGGTCTTGGCCAATCCTTGATGGCCTTGATCTTATCAAGATCAACCGATACACCCTTATCCAATATAGCATGGCCTAGAAAGCCAATTATTCTCTGCCAGAAACTGCACTTGCTCAACTTAGCATGCATCTGATGCTCTCTTAACCGATTCATCACCACCCTTATGTGATTCTCATGCTCTTCCCGGGTCCTTGAATAGACAAGGATGTCATATGTGAAGATGATGAATAACTCATCCAAAAAGTCCCTGAACATGCCATTCCTCAACTTCATGAAGACAACAGGTGCATTAGTCAGCCCAAACGGTATGACCACAACCTTGAAGTGATCATACCTTGTCCTAAAGGCGGTCTTCCTTATGTACTCTTCCATGATAGGAATTTGATGGTATCTCGATGCAAGGTCTATCTTCGAAAACCAAGTTGCCCCTCTTAGTTGATCAAACAACTCATCAATCCACGGCAATGGGTACTTGTTCTTGATAGTTACCCTATTCAACCCAGGATAATCAATACACAGCCTAAAGCTGTCATCCTTCTTCTTTACGAACATAACTAATACGCCCCAAGGTGAACTACTTGGCCGCAAAAAAACCCTTTTACATTAACTCACTTAACTGCTTCTTAAGCTCAGCAATTTCAGTTGGTGCCATTCAGTACGCACTTTGGACAATGACGATGTCCCCAGCTCAAGCTCAATAGTGAAGGAATGCCCCTATCCGGTGGTAATCCAGTTAATTCTTGGAAAACATCCTCGAACTCTTGAACCACTAGAATGTTCTCCAACTTCGCATTTGGCCCAACTTCCATAGTCTGGATAGTTTCCAAGTACGCCTCACAACCCTTATTGATCAACTTCTCCACTTGGATAATTGAGATCACAATACTCCCACTTGTTTGTCGTATTCCCTGATACTCAAATATTCTTTCGGCCTTTTCAAAATTCACGCGGCGTCAGTAATAATCTAGATGCAGCTTGTGCTTCTCCAGCTAGTCCATTCCGAGGATCAAATCATAAAACTTCACCGGACATATGATCAGATTGGCTGGAAGGGTTAACTGATCTATCATTAGTGGTATATTCAACACCTTTCCAAATGTCTCCATGAATTGGCCTCCCGTAGCTTTAACCAAGCCACGCTCATTCTCGGGTTATTTCTGAAACCCGCCTGGACCAACTAGATCCGGACTCACAAAACAGTGAGTCTCTCCCGAATAAAACAGGACATGTGTTGCCAAACCGCCCATGTTTATATTCACTACACATTCACCTGGAATGCTAAGGTTCTATACAATTTATATATCAAGCACATTTACTTAGAGATTTTAAAAGATGAGTGATATGACTCACCAGTGATCGGCTTAGTGGATGTGCTTGGTCCCGCATCCTCCTAAACCATCGAGTAAATTCTTGGCATGATGGCTTGCCTTTTCGGTGGTGGTGGCAGACCTTCATTTGCATGTTTCCCGGCCTGCTGCACCAACTAGGGACAATACATTTTGATGTGTCCAGCTTCCCCGCAATGGTAGCACACCTTCACAACATTCGCCTTTCCCTAAACCACTGGCCTTGGATCTTTCTCAGGACAGTCACAAAGTTGATGGCTCAGACTTCCACACCGTTGACATGCCTTTGATCCAGTCCAACACTCGCCTCCATGGTTCTTTTCGCACTTGGGACAAGGTCTACGGCCATTAAACTTGGCCAAACCACTTGATTTCTCAAACTTCCTCTTTTTGCTTCCAGAGTGGTTCACAACTGGACCGTCATCACAATCACTTCTTTGCCCAGCATTTTAGCTTCTTCACCCATCCCATACTCCAACATGGCATCCTTCTCAACCAACTGCCTAACAAATGACAAGTTCCTCCCAAGGCAACAGTTCCTGATTTTGATCCTTAGTCCCCTCATCAACCTACGAACTTGAACCTTTTCATCATACAATTCACGGCCAGCATACTTCCTTAGTCTATTGAACTCCGCTTCATATTCACGCACACTTCTTGTGCTTTGGTGCAACTCCAAGAATGCATCTTCCAATCGGTCAAAGGCTTCTTGTGGGACGTACTTATCCCTCAAATTCTCACAAAAACCTTCCTAGGTGTTGATGTTCCTTCTAGTCGAAGCACCCAACCACCACACATGTGTAGGGAAGTTAATAATGGGTAAAAGCCCAATAAGTACCCGTAACCCTACATTTTAATTGAGCCCAATTACCTGCCTGCTTTTTAAAAATAGTGATAGGGTAATACCCAGGCAGGTATTTTATACCATGGGTACTATCTGGGTTTACCCTCCTGGGTATAGGGTAACCGAGAGGGTTTTTTAATGTTTTCAGTCTCGTTTTCTTCAAAGCATTTTCAATCTCATTTTCTTCATCTAAAAGATTTTTCAATTCGATCTCCCCGATCACATCTTTTGTCAGATTCATTTTATATCTCGTTCACAAGTTCTTCCTCTTCCTAGATCCATCGAAATTTCAAAAAAAAATTTGAAGATTCAGAAGAATCCATTTATTTTACTTTAAATTTCACTCTCGTTATTGCTTCTTGAGAAGGTTTTTTTCAATTTCTTGGAATTTTCAAATTTGAAAACATTCTTATAATGTCAAGCGAAGGTTCCGTGTAAATGTGTAATGCCCAAATCATTGACTTTGTTGGCACAGTGGGTGATGTGATCTTGAGAGGCAGCAGTACATGTGTTCATTCATCGGATCATATCTTTTCAACCACGAGGTATAAAATCATGAAACTACCTGTAGAACGTTCACAACTCAATTATCTAACTCCTCGAAGAAGAATCATATCAAACGGAGTTCAGATGACAGAGTTATTAAATTTACAAATTAGGTAATCTGCAGTTTATTCGTTTCGGACCAGCGCATATTCAAAGAAGGATTCCAACCAAACCAGAATGAATTAAGCTACAAATTAAATTGGTATACACTCATGGTTAATTATTGAAGCCTAACAAAGTTGATCCAGTCCAAAAAGAATCAAGGAAAATATATTTTCGTTTGAAGCAAAGAGAGCATTCAATTATGCCAATTTCTCTCTCTTGCATGCACCTTAGTAGTTGTAATTCATTTCCCTAAATATCTTGCATGTTTAGCTTCTATTATGGACGAAATCATTGTATCTTACTCTATAAAAAGAGGCTCATATCATGAATAATAATTAAAAGCTTTGAGTGAGTAGTTTTGGAACCTCAGAGAGTGATTATCTTAAAATCTGAGTGATTCAGAATCTGCCTAGGAGTGATTCCGAAGCAAACCCCTATGTAGAGTGATTCTCAAAGGTTCTATCCGGTTCTTGAGTGTGATATACTAGAATATTCTATCTAAACTTCAAAGGTTTTCTATCCCTTTGTCGTTTATCCGCTCCATAACTTCTACCTTCATCCACAATTCACCAGCCACTGTTTTTGAGTTTAATATTCTCACTCTTCACCATCAAAGCATTGATCATCAAGGGAGGATCATATCATTTGGTATCAAAGCCTACTTTGGAGGTTAAGAGATTTCGAGTACAATAAAACGGATTTGAGGGCATACAAGTCACTAAAGCTACCAGTTCGATAAAAACGACACTCATGGCCTCAAGACAATCACAAAGAAAGTCCAACTACAGTAACACGCATTCACCTTAGAAATTCGCACAGATTGACTGATTTCCTTAGTTTTTGCGGTTAGCTCGGGACAAAGACTGCCTACTCTTCGACTGCCTCGAATGATTTGTGGTCTGATCGCACAACGGTTGGAACTTTCTCTCTCTGCGGTTAACTTTCTCTCTCAAAGTATTTAACTCGCGCGAAAGAGATGAGTGATGCGATTAGTTTGTATTTATAGGCATTTTGACAGTGTTTGGCTTGAGCCAACCGCTCCTGTAACCGTCCAATAAGAACACGCCACGTCAACACGCGCGTTTCTCAAGCAGTTATCCGCTTATGTGCATTAATTCGAGTAACCGCCCACGATCTCACGCATTAACTCAAGCCAGTAACCATTCCGTGCGCATGTGTCCTTGCACACGTGTCCAACAAACGCAACCGCTCTGTCCGAATCCGACCAGATTTCACCAACCACTCGACCAACTCCCGACCAAATCCTACTTTTTCTTGGATTTCTCGGAATTCAGCTCAACTTTCAGAATAACTTGGTTTTTGATCGGATTTTCATCTCGTTCACTTGGCTAAGCTCAATCCCAGACTGAACTAGCTCAAACACAACTGGATTCCCACATTGATCAAGATCCAGCCACGATCGGATCTTCGATCTTCCTTGATCGATTATCTCAAACGGACATGATTCTTGTCAGACATCACGATCATTTTTCCCAAGCATGATCTAGGAGTTTTCATCATTCATGGTCCCATCCAAACGTAGCCTTCCATCCGTCCGCGTACCCAACTATACCCACCCCGTTATATAGCATTAGTGACAATTTTCGGATTGCCATCAGAAGACATTCCCTATGTCTGAGGAGTTTCTGGCTTATTTATAATTAATTATAAATAAACCTTGACTGGAAAACTCGAACACTTGCACCTTTTCCTGAACTGACTTAGGAAAAAGTGCGAACACTTAAAAAAATTTTCTCGAATATTTGTCCATCTCTTGGATTCCAACCTCATGGCTCTCGACCTTTATCTTTTGGTTCCGCCAACTCGGCCATCTTTCCCACAATTACGGGTGTTGCACATAGCCGTCCGTAATTTCATCGGTTCTTTTAGGTTTTGCTAATATGTTGTTGTACAAATAAACTTTTGTATGTATCTAATCTATATTGGACTTTTTATATTATGGGAGAATTAGCTCAAAGGGTTTTTTTACCCTATGTTTGTGGAATTAGCCTTTTTTAAAAAAGTCAATTTATGTCTAATATGCCCTTGTCTTTATTGAAATCTATTTATATTCCTACAATATTTCTTATAAAATATTAACAATATTTTAATTCTCTACAACTTTTTTTAAACAACGTTTCNCATAAGAACCCTTTATCAAAATCCACAAAGAAAAACATCAAGTAGTATATGATCAAAGTTGAAATATAATGTAAGCTCTTATTTGTGCATATTCGTTTTTATATGTTTTGTTAATGT
>OVAV01000289.1:0-11821 GCA_900406375.1 Iberis amara | reverse complement strand
GATTCAAGCCAGTATACTCTCTGTATTCACTAAAAAGAAATACTACATCACAGAGATTTGATTGAAGAGAGTCTCAACTCTAGGCTTAACTCAATACAAATCCAAAGAACTCAACATCCACACTTATGTTAACCACATCATCTACATGCCAGTTTATCTGGCACACTATTTATAGTGTACATTTGAATTTGATACCTAGCAACAAGCTCAATGAAAAAGTTAAGTCTATACACTATTCTACATTTCTACTACTTAAGATTCTGATTCCTATAGTAATTGTTTCTATATTTTACTTCCTTGAAGCTAATTGCAATCTCTGACTTCTCTTCATGTATACTTACTGAGACCTAAACACATTAATATTTCGAAAGCTCCACATGGAAGATGTTGGCCTTGCAAATTTCGGGTTGTAATATGATTTCCAATAGCATACANACATGAAGACAACATTACTCCAGATGTTCAACGCTAGCTACAGCTATATGGTTGTTGGTTTCAAAGCACACAAACTGAAAGTATCTGACAGCAAGCCATACAAGATTATGTAAAGGAACCTAAGAACAAAAGTGATAAATTTTAAACAAACGCACCTTGAATGANTGTAGCATAGTGTTTGTACACAAGCCGAGAGTCCTGCAAACAATTCAAACACAGTAAGTAAGTTGCCAATTCACAAAATTTTGTGGCGAATTTTAAGTTACTTAACACAGCAATAAAAGAGTCATTACCGAGCCAAACAATGAATCGATCTCCAGAAAATTGCTTACGTTCTCAGGTCTAGTGCACAATACTGTAGGATAGTTACAAAAGAAGAAATCAGAAACTGAAGCATCGCAAGAACATTTAAAACAGAATCAAACGCAAGTTCCAGAATTAGATACATCATCAAACTGAGATCTTAGAATTCCAGATTATGAAATTGTTCAGGAGTAAGGATTCGAAGAGAACCTGAAAATATGCCGCGTATGAGCTCCTGTTGCTTCTCTACAGGCTGAAACCAAAAACCCCAAGTTGAGAATCGGTCACAGAAACAATCGATTCGAAAAGTATCTCAAAAGCAATCGGACCATATAATCGTAGAATTTAGCTAGCCGTGGTTTTCCTTGTGTGTTCAGTATAATCACTGCCTTAATCATTTTTCACTTCTTCTTCTTCTTCTTCTTCTTCTTCTTCTTCCTCCTCTCTCTCTTCGTCGGGCTTAAACTCTCAAGGATTCCGATCGCACAAATCCACCTCCTGTAACCCTCTGTGTAACTTAGAGGCTTCCATTAAATAACATTACTTCCAATAAGCAATTTCCACGTGTAATATGTTTTAAGTGCCCTAATTTAAAACGAATTCGAAACTGCGCCGTTGAGAGGATTGGTCAAATCAATGGCTACGGTCTCTCTCCGAGAAGAAGATGAAGTCGACGGTGGGGATTTTTTCTCCTGTGAATCGGATACTCAGAAGTTCTATATCCACTCTATCGAATCAACAGTCGTGATCCGGCAGTTACCGTCGCAAGGTATCTCCTTCAAACTCTGGCTTCCTGCAACAACCCTTGTCACGCTGTTAGATAACTACCGTAGTGATCCAAACAACAGTCCACTCACTAGCACCCTCTCGAATTTTCGATCCAACAGTTCAGTTTCTTCCCGGCTTAACATCGTGGAGCTTGGATCTGGAACTGGGATCGTCGGAATCGCGGCGGCTGCGACGCTAGGTGCTAATGTCACAGTGACGGATCTTCCTAACGTTACCGAGAATCTCCAATTCAACGCCGACGCGAACGCTGAAGTCGTGGCTAGATTCGGTGGGAAAATCGACGTACGGCCTCTCCGGTGGGGAGAAGTCGGAGACGTGGAGGTTTTAGGTCAAAACGTTGACTTAATTCTAGCGTCGGATGTGGTTTATCACGAGCATCTTTACGATCCTCTCCTTAAAACGCTGCGTTTAATGCTCTCTGAAGGAGATAAAGATGCAAAGAGAGTGTTTCTTATGGCTCATATCAAGAGATGGAAGAAAGAATCGATCTTTTTCAAAAAAGCTAGGAAGCTCTTCGATGTTGATGTTATACACCGTGATGTTCCTCAAGAAGGTTCGCGAATCGGAGTTGTTGTTTACCGTTTTGTACCGAAAGTTTAGTCAAATGTTGATAATTGATACTGTTTTATCGAGTTCAGAGGCTAAAAGATCGGTTTTTGTGTTATTAAACATAAACAATGGAAATGGAACTTTTTGATCCAATCAGATCGTAGAGCAAACAAGCAATACTTCTTGAGAAATATTTAGCTGAGATCTTTAACCGAAAAAATGGGTTTTGATAAATTTAGAATAACGATCCAAACATACTCTGTACGATCCACATATAAATTAAGCTGCTTAAGTCTAATATGGTTTCTATGAAGTAAGAACCTTAACAAGTGTAGAGTTTGCACGAGAATGAGTGTTGTATATACTATATAGAACTATACACTATGCTCTTCTCCATGTGAAATATGGTTTATGATCTTTGTATTCAGAGAAAGTTGATGTCTTTTTCTTTTCCAATTCCAAACCCTGGTGAAATGCTCTGAACATTGATGCATGTGGTTGCAGTGAATAAACAGCTGAATGATAAAGAAAGAGTGGTGGATGAGTGTATCTACTCGAATGAGATATAATCAGAGAGCATTTACTTCTACTCTCTTGTACAAAATTGATATTGAGGACTTGTATTATATGCCTTAAGAGACTGCTCTTATCTCCATTTGTATTGCTAAACTCACAATGTATCTTCTGTGTGCTCGACTTTTACAGTTTGGAGAATTGATAAAATTAATGAAGATATGAATTGCCATACTTATGTGTAATTTCTTTGTAATGTCTACCTTTACGTGAATTTAATCAGTGTGAAAAATATAAACTTAATCCGTAGTAACTAAAATTATGCAATTAGAACCCTACCAAAGTCAATATGGTGTGGTTAAGAACGGACCAATTTTGATATCGTGCCAACAAACTCTTTGGTTGAAGACAGACTCTTACAACTATAGATTTTGATTTTCTGACATAAATATCAGTCTGTACTTGTTCTGTCTGCATTTATAGAACACATATCCTGTTCTGGTCATATAGGTTTTGTTTTATACGGTCATGGAAGCTACTTTGGTGGTTGTGGTATAACATTCAATTGACTGTTTGTTTCTCTGACAATGTCTTGTTAGTTTAATCCACAAGTTAGTTGATTTAACTAATTGTTTGTCATCTAGCATATGAGCACAACATTTATTAGTGATTTTAATCAATAACTACAGTTTATAGTCTATAAATGAACAAGTGACTGAAATTGAAATGCATAAAGAAAACTCAGACAAGGGTTGATAGAAGGAAGAATAAATGATTTGTCTTCCAATCAGACAAGAGTTATGATTGTGTACCAACAAACTTTCAAAAATGATTCATCATTATATACAACCAAAACCATAAATATTGATCTAGTGTCTTTTTGTGACATTTAAATCGTGAAGGTTTGATTCATAACCAATTTTTATAAATGTGGGAAAACGCAGTTATGTGAACTCCAATAAAAAAGAGTGCAAAAGTGAGTATTTAGTGAATACAATTTTTTCAAGATTAGTTAGAATCAATTGCATTCACAATCAGAAGTTGAAAAAGAAACTACTAAAAGCAAAATTGGAGGGAGATTTAGTGTTATGATTAACAAATGAGTGCGACTTTGCCTCTTTTCAATGCCCAATTTCTTGAAATCCTGGTTGTTCTGCATCTAAATATTAAACAATCTAATTCTTTTTAATAAAAAAAAGCAAAAGACATAAATATTTATTATAAAGAAGAAAGGGAGAATAGAAAGAAGTAAGTTGTACAAAAAACTTGATCCACTTTTCTCAAACTCGAATATAATCAGTCTCTAATTTACTTGAGTTCCAATTGCTTCTACTTCTAACAGAAAGATTTTGCTCTTTTCTTTTTCCTGTGATTTTCTCTGAACTTTTGGTATCAAAGTAAGGGAGCATCTCTTTGATGGCGGAAGAGAAGCAAGCATGGTGAAGAAGACAAAACACTCATTTCAATAGTAAATAAAAAAAGAGAGATTTTTCTGAAGTTGATAAAATGCTGACAAATTATTTTTTTTCTCTTTGCAGGTTTTGTTCCACTGGCTTAACCAATGACATGGAAATTGAAGTCGATGATATGATATTTCATCTTCATAAGGTCTGAATTCTTCAAGAACACATCTTCTTCTTATCTGTAATTATTAGAGTTTTCTTAAAGTAAACTGACAATTATGTTTCTTTCAGTTCCCTCTAATGTTCAGAAGCAGAAAACTTCACCAACTGATTACAGAGCAAGAGCAGGAACAGAGACTCGAAGGGAACGGTTATATTCACATAAGGCTGGGGAATCTACCAGGCGGTTCGGAGATTTTCGAGAAGGTGATAAAGATATGTTATGGTGTCAAAGTCGTTCTCACTGCTTCCACAGCCGTTTTGCTCCGGTGTGCCGCCGAGTACCTAGAAATGACGGAAAATTACTCACCGGATAATCTGATTTCAATGACGGAGAAGTTTCTCTTGCAATCCGTTTTCACTAGCATAGGAGAATCCATTAAAGCGCTAAAAGCGTGCGAATCAGTCACTTCTTCAGCCGAATCCCTCGGTATAACGGAACATTGTATAGAATCCATCGTCTCAAGAGGTTTCTCACCTGATCCGTCGTCGTTATTCGGTTGGCCCATAAACAACGGAGGTTTCTTCACCACCGATACAAAACGAAAGAAACAGAGCAACGATTCAAAATCGGAGCAGTGGTTCGAAGATCTGACTGATTTGAGCTTTCCGATATTCAGACGTGTGATCGTAGCCATGAAATCAGCTGATCTGAGTCCCGATAAAGTAGAGTGCTCTCTAATTTGCTACGCGAAGAAGCACATTCCCGGAATCTCACGTTCTAATGGGAAACCAATATCATCTTCCTCCTCCACCATCGCGACTGAGAATCAACAGAGAGAAATGTTAGAGACGATCATCTCAGATCTTCCGTTAGATAACTCCTCCACAGCCACAACGATGAGATCTCTCTTCGGCTTATTACGATCAGCAATCATCCTTAATACCTCCGAGAAATACCGAACGGTGTTAGAGAAAAAGATCGGATCGCAGCTGGAGAAATCTACGCTTGACGATCTGCTCATCCCAAGTTACTCGTACCTCAACGAAACGTTATTCGATACTGATCCTGTTGAGAGACTCATACGCCACTTTCTCGAAAACGCCGCCGTGTCTTCTACGTCGTTGACGATGGTTGGGAAATTGATCGACGGAGTTCTCGGTGAAATCGCTACGGACGCAAATCTCAAACCGGAAAAATTCTACAGTCTTGGGATTTCTCTCCCGTGTCAAGCACGAGTCTACGATGATGGACTCTACAGATCCATCGATATATATCTCAAGGTGATGTATTTATTAAAAAAATTTAATATATAAAAATGGTGCTGCCCAGGATCGAACTGGAGACCTTTTGCGTGTAAGGCAAACGTGATAACCACTACACCACAGCACCTGATGGACATTTTCTGATTTGTCTTATATAGGTGCATCCATGGGTTTTGGAGGATGAAAAAGAGAAGATATGCAGTGTGATGAACTGTCAAAAGCTAAGTCTTGAAGGGTGCATACACGCAGCACAAAACGAGCGTTTACCTCTAAGAGTTGTTGTACAAGTATTGTTCTTTGAGCACTTACAGCTCCGTCAAGCAATCGCCGGGATGTCACTAAAGGTAGTGACGGAGGAAGACGGTAATGAAACGGTGGGAGAAGAACAGGTAGACTTTAGGAGATGGGAGGAGACGGTGAAGGAGAATCAGATGCTTCGTTTGGATATGGAGTCAACGAGGAAGCGTGTGTACCAGCTAGAGAGAGAATGCTTGAGCTTGAAGAAAGTGATTGCGAAGATTGACAAAAGTTCGTTGGAGGCGAACGATCGCGCGAGGAAGTGGTCGATCACCAAGAAGTTTGGATGCAAATTTAAGACACAGGTGTGTGATTCGCACGAGGAAAAGATGGTTGATCGAAGATGTCAACGTTAAATTTAGGATGTATATATTAGAATCTTCTTGTGAGCTTTTTGAATTGTATTATATTATATGATTTAAAGAATAAATTGTATTCTAATATATAAAAATAAGAGATTAGAGTCTTTCATGCTAGTCACATCATCTTTCTAAATTTCATTTTAGAGATGTCACACCAGCTTACAAGAAATAGCATAGAGAAAAATAGAAAAAATAGAAATCAATTAATGTCATAGAAATATAGAACGAATGAAAATGGTCGGCTGTGATATGGCGATGCCTCTTCTTTTTCTGATAACACACCGGCGACTGTGATATGGCAGTCATTGACAATCTTAAGTGTTTCAATTACTCTACTCATTGCTTATCGTAATTTGAATCGTATGACCATAAGTGGAAATTTATGCCTATCACGGAGACCTTTCAAATGTTGATCCTTTGAAACTAGAATCTATAATCGTACTTCTCTAACAAGGAGTTGTAGGAGTTATATCTACTGCTACACTGTAAAGTTTTCGTCCTCTTTTTCTCTTTTGTTTTCTCATTCACATTTTCTTATCATCTTCATTCTTATATATCTGGATATGCAATTGCCTGTGAAATTCCGCTGTAGAGCTCTCCGAAGGTTATCAAGCAACTCTATATCCGATGATATCCATTTACTACTAGTCCTTTCAAGTTAACAGATACCCGTTTTATCTTTGTAGGATTAAAAATATCCAAAAATCAAATAGCTTTTCATATATTACAAGCACGAGGTTGGTTTGTTCTTGAGTTTGGATCTTAAAACCTATAGATCAACAATGATCAGTATATTAATTAGCTGATACGAAACAAAGAAGAGAAAAGATTCCTTCTCCACTTTTCCTAGGGTGATGAATTAATCTTCTTTTTGCTATTTGTGATGAAGGTGCGGAAGCTAGATAGAATTAGAGATCCGTTGATTATGTGAATACCTGGAAAACTAGGGTTTACAAGATTATTTATTTAGTCTGAGAATCCCGGAATAAATCAAGCCTTCTTAAAATCGTTTAGATCTCTCAATATCTACCAAATTAAGGAACGATAATTCTCCTATCTCAAAGCAAAAAGCTCTATTATTAATTAATCAAAATCTGAATAATACATAATGCCTAAGAGGTTATTTATAATAAAACCATAAATCCTAAACTATTAAAAGTCATAACGATAATAATAACTACTTTAGGATAACTACTCAAATAAATAACAATAAATATATTTTAATATTACGCAGCATCAATATGCTTCCTTCAAAGTTTGTTGATTTTTAAAAAAATTTATCACATTACTTGCACGTAGGATTGTTATTGGTTCATATGGCACTGTTGTGCCTAAAATTCCAGGTGTGGTTATCTTTATCATATGAAAAAGAAGAAAGCGGTATGCAAATGATGAAGATATATATTTAATAAGAACATTAATTAAGCCCTTAAGCTAAAGTAATTTCGTCCTCTTATTAAAAACTAAACATGTATATCATCTTTCATACTGGTTCATTTTAAGCACCAATTTTTTCCCCTTTCAGAGCTCCTTGGAGCATACCGAATAGAGCATGATCTAGACTGTTGTCTGAGAGGTATTCATATACAAGCATACGATGATAATGCATCATCCGTATAGTTTTATAAGGTTGCGATGCTGAACAGTTGATATAGTGGCAATCTCAGCAACAAATTGATCATTTCCTTTCCTATATACAACAGACAATTGCTTCGCACCTATCTCTCTTTTTCTCTTTTGTCATTCAGTTTTCCATGTACTAATTAATGTTCTTAGAATAACCAAAGGAGAAGTTACATAACCTTCACATTCTCTGTAGGGTCGTCTTACCTTAAAAACAGGTCCAAATTCTCCCTCCCCAAGCTTGTTGGAAGGATCAAAATCTTGAGTTTGTATCTTATGTCTTGTGTTAACAACCTTCACTTGTGTCTCTTTATAGGATCTTTCGTATGATCCAACCAGTGAATTCAACACTAGCCTTCGAGCTTTCATTGAAGAAAACATCGATATTTGCAAATGGGTCAGGATTGTTGTGGTAGCAATTCAAGTAACTAACTCAACTTTTACTTTTTTGACACTTGAGCTATTCCATGATTCTCTCTAGGTTTTATTATGTTTGTATTCATACACAAGTTGGTGTTTCAATTACTTTCATTGCTACTTGCTATGGTTCTAAAAGCAATGGTTTCACGTCGGAAATAAGAGTTTGATGACTGTAAGTCGATTCGACCTAAAATCTTCAATCTTCTTTCTAAATGTTTATGTTCATGAGGTGTTTTGGGTTTAAGTCAATTCACAATGAATACTGTTAAAAAATCTTCCATAAACCTTATTTAGGGTTCTTGATTATGAGAAATATTGGTATGATTTGATTTTTGGTAGGTACCCATATGTTAGTGAAACCTCAATTGTTACAATCAAGTACAAAAATGGAGTTTTGATGGCATCTAAAATGGGAGGTTTTTTATTGCATTTCTTACTATCAGTTCTTTAATTTGTTTTAGTTAGGTCATTGACATCATATAGTTTCTTGCTTATTTGGAAATCTTGGTCTCATGTATACTTATTGGTTTCTTTTTAATCTATATATTTGTCTACATGAACACAACATTCATAGAACCAAAGTCAGTATGTTTAGATTTATATCTCTTGTGAGTTGTAAGAATATTTTCATATTCTTTCTTCTATATTTAGTTACAGTTAAGTTTGGCTTTTTCTGCTTCTTCCCTCTTAATTTTAAGATTTGAAGGTGGACTATGAATCATGGAAGTTTTTAAAGCTTCAAACTCCTTTTGTTTTCTGAAATGACAACAGAGAATTAACATTGTAATCATTAACTACTTTCTTATATATCTAAATTCACTGGAATAGTTTGGTAACTCATATTTTAGCACCATCTCATAATATTTAAGGACTATACTTCTTTTTATAGTTATCAATATCTTGATGGTATATTAACTATGTTTTTACCTAATCTCTTTAATAGCTTCAATTATTTCATTAGGTTATGAGCAATGTTTTCAGACCCGACCCAGACCCGCGGTCGGACTGGTAAAACCGGTGACCCGGCATCAAATCCGGTTCGGGTTTTATACTTAAATTAGACATTTTAAAACCCGCTAAAAACTGATAAAACCCTGTGACCCGGGTGAACCAAAAAGTACGGGTCAATTAAAATTAATCTTTTTAAACTCAAAATAGAGTTCTACAGCTTCATAGTTTTCATTCAACATCGACGTTTATTGTGATATACTATTTTTATGATATTAGATATTCACTATTATTATTGGTTATGGTATTCACTATTGTTATTGGTTATGATGTTTTAATGGATTTATAAATCCATAAGAATTTGGAAATCTAAGGATTTTGAAATCACATAATTAAATGTTGGATTTGGTCCTTTAAATTTTTAACTTTAAAACCCTTCTAAATCCAATAAAATACAAAATAGATTTTGAAATCCAATAACAAATCACTAAACGAATAACACTTGATTTCAATTAGAATTTACAAATCATTTAACGAATAACACGTGATTTCAATTTGGATTTACACATCATTAAACGAATAACACAAGATTTCACATGGATTTCAAAACCCATTAAAACCTCATAACCAATAACATCCACTTTTAGTATAATACTATGGGTTGATTTTAATTTTCAACAACACTTTATTGTTAGATTTTTTCTCATCATATTTTTATTTTAAAGTCTGCACCTTAATCTTTAGAATATACAAAGTGTTCTTATTTGGTTTATAAAAAACTAAAATATTTATAAATATTATAATAAAACATTAAATTAGTGATCCGCGGTTGACCCAGAGACCTGGTGACCCTGAAGGTTATCCGGTTCGATTCTTGGACCGGGTTTGAAAACATTGGTCACGAGGCATGATCTTGGTTTCCTATGCTTTTACGAAACACATTGTGGCTCCGTTTCACTATCAAAGTTTTGCAAATCTGAAAGTTCATATGCATTCACGTAAAAGTACAAGAACACCGAGAAGATGAAGGATATTGGTAAGCGTTATCTTCTTGGTGCCAGCGGAGAAAGCAACAACTTTTAGGAGATTCTCCATTATCTTGATGAGTTCATGTAAGAAGTTGTTTGATTCAATCTTCTTTATATAAATCTTTCCTATTTATCCTTTCTAAAGAAATGAAATGATATCTAAAACTTGATTATGTGTGTTTTGGAGTTTTTTGACAAATAAGGTTTTATATATATAACTTTTCATATTGGTAAAGAAGTTAAGAGAAGCAACTTTATGTGTTAGAAACAAGATAGGATTGTTTAACAACCAATAAGCTTCATCGATGGTTAGTAACTTTCCATTGTTTAATTTTATTTTTTGAATTTTACAAAGCATCGCAAGTTAGGATGCCAATATTTTGTGTGTTATATTGTTTCGAAAATTTTAACATATTTCACAATACTCAATTAATGTTATATTTTTCTAATATAATTTGTCTATTTTAAAAAGCTTTAGTATAGGTGACAAAAAAAAGTTTTAGTATAAAATTTGTATAATTTATCTTTATTGTATATATTTGTAACTACTATATTGTATGAAAAATGAAATAAATCTGCGCTACGCGTGAGACAACCCCTAGAATTTAATGAAAGGGAAAATTATTAAATATGAGGCATAAAATTACCACCGAAAACAAGTGTTAAAATGTACTAATACACATATAAAAAAGAGTTAAAATGCTTTACCATGGAAACAAATTTCTCTACGTACTCTGATGATTTTTTTTGGTCTGAAAACAAAGGGATGTCTCTTTATGAATTTATTAAAGAAAGAACAAATTAACGAGTGCAAAATCAGCGTGGAAAAAAAAATCCTAGCCAAATACTCAGAAAAAATAGAAACTAATGAATTTGGAACAAACTCCAAATAATAAAATCCTAAAGGTAAATCAAAAGGTAAATTTGTCAAGCCATCAACTCACCTATTAGTTTCCCTATAAACATTAATAATCCGAACTATCCAATCTCTAAAAAGGTTAGAGGATGTGATGAAATAACTCCCTTGCTTAACAAATCAACCACTACAACATAGTCAACTTTGAAGATTACTTTGCGACAACCCTTTCCCCAAACGATCCACCGGCCATAGTATACTCCCCACAATTTAACCATCATAGAGGAGCACACACCAATGTGAAGTGCGAAACCACCTAGCCAACAACCTGTATATCCAGAATTAATCGTCCACCCGCTGCAACGTGCATCCTTCCCCCTAGAAGCTCCGTCCGAGTTCACTTTGATCCACTTCTCTTCCGGTTTTGACCACCCGATTAAAGTCTGATGTCTTTCGCTCGGACCCGATGAATTGCTATGAATCAGCCACGCTTGTCTTGTTTGTTGAGCAGTATCTTTTAGAAACTTGACACGATCCATGCATTATCCAACTTCCCCAAATACATATCCTTATCTCCACTTTCATCCCCATCAAGCTCCAATAGCAAATAAAGTAGCCCATTCACTATCTTTCAAGTTAGTAAATAAGCATTCAAATATAGTTTGACTAAAGAATAGTCTCTGTTTACTAGTTGGGACCAACCTTCTCCAAAACACCAACCATTGAAGGACAGTCCCGTAAACCATGTAGAATCGACTCCTCTGCACATTTACAGAGCTCGCAAATTGGGTTATCGTCCATCCTCTTTCTCTCTTGTTCTTTGTTCGTCAAAATTACTTGATTTGATACCAACCAAATGAATAATTTAAA
>OVAV01000288.1:0-20656 GCA_900406375.1 Iberis amara | reverse complement strand
AAGATAAAAAGATGAGTTGTCAAAAAGGTAGGAGCTGAGGTCTCATCCTATTGTGAGTTCTAAAGCCTTTTATTATATAATAGATGATGTATACGGAACAGGGCCGATCATGGGGCAAGACAAGTGAGACATGGGTCTCAGGCCCCTAATTTTTTAATTTTATTTTATATTGATTTTTAAATTTTATAGGCCCCCAAATTTTTTATAAAAAAATAATAGTGGCCCAAATAACAAATACATGAAATATTAGCCCAATGTTTTTATTTCGTCTCAAACCCCATAATTTCATGACCGGTACTGATACGGAATACCTAAATGATAATGGAGATAAAACCAAAAGTACTCAATTACCAAATTTCAACATGTAATCATCGATATAACTCTTTATTACCAAATCGAAACAAGTGGTATAGAAACCAAAAAAAGAAGAAGAAGCAATTCTTGGATCTAGAAACATTAAGACATAAACGACATAAACTCTTCAAATCACCAATACTTTTTCTCAACAAGACATCAATCTGATTTGGACAGCAATGTTAGCAAGAAATCTCTGTAGTTTCCTTTAATCTTGTCTTGAATTCTTTGGGCCAAAGTCTCACCAAAGAGGTGATGATACTCTTCTGCAATATCTTTCATGTCACTATGATCAGCTCTTGTAACTATCACTCTTGTTAACCATTTCTTAGTACTCTTGTCTGCCTCTTTGTTCAAAGATGCATCCAAAATCTATAACCAATTTACAACAAAACATGAATCTAAAAAATAGATTCTATCATATCACATTTATAATAAATTAAACCAATATTTACTTTCTTTTTGAAAAAAATATAACAAGAACAAAACTAAACCAAACCCTAAAGCATCAAAATTGGAAATCTTATATATTTCAAAAATAAGAAAGTTTAATATATTTTAAAAATTTTATAAACAAAAATTCACAAAAAATAGTGCAAACATGAATTTAAAGTTTTTTTAATTTTAAAGTTTTAAAAACGATATATTTTGAAAATTTATGTAGAATCGGTCTGTTTTAAATTACGGATTTTAAATTCTCAGGACCGACCGCGGCTGTGAGACCATGATTCCTACCTTGCTGAAATACATGGATGGTTTGAGCAAACAAAGTAATGCATCATTGAGGAGGGAAGACTGAGATACAACCTGATAATGATCAAACCACAACATTTTTTGACAAATTAGAAAATTTATTGATAAATATATGAATCATGACATAGGGTTATATGTGTGTTATTACCCCAAGAAGATCAGATCCATTGATCTGGTTAAAGTGTTTGTATAAATGTTGGAGATAAAGTTTGCTTCTTGTGCTTAGAATCCTAACAACCTCATCTTTCTCTACAACTTCATCACCGGAAGAAGCTATTGCCTCCACAAGAATCTTAGCCTCTGATTTGGCTGAATCTTCCTTCACCTTATTTCCTTCATATCTATATGCACTCACTAGCCCCACAAGCAACTACACAAAGCGCACACACGCACACACATTAGAGTTACAGTACCATGTGAGCAGGACAGGTCTTGAGATTTTAGAAGTTATAATATTTTTTGGTTTTGGAACTAATTTTTTATATAAAATTATTTTTTTACAATTTAGAAAATCGATAACTCATATTAGAGATATAATACCCCAAATCGAAAACATAAAAAGATATAAATTAATATATAAAATATTAGTCAATCCATTTATCACCAATTTTTTCTTTTTTAGTTGGAAAATCATAATCATAACATAGTATCATAATCTAATTCGATTTTCGATCCTACCCAAAATTGATCCTGTTAATCTTGTTCAAACCAACTTGAGATCAATGGCTAACGAGATATATGATCTCGAGAGACCATATTAGGTATATAACGTCTCACATAGAAAACATAAATAGATATAAACTAATATATGAAGGATATGAGTTAATATATGTTAATATATTTTGAGTTAAAAGCTCATAATCCTAATAGCTAGACTTACTTTGCGAAGAGGGCCATGGACGTGAGAAGCAATATCTTCTTCCATTGATTGATCAAAGAGAGAGTGATAAGCTTTACGTGCTCCTAAAAGATCCTCAGAGGAACGTGTGCAAGATACTTCAACGATGAGATTGTATGATTCATCTCCTTTCTTTAATGCTTTCTTCACCAATCTTGCATCTCTCTCCCATGGATGCATTGCCCACATCACAACCGCATTCTACATCACCACCATACAAAAACTTTCATCATTTTCATTAAATCATCTTTGATTTTATAGGTTCTTTGTGAGTAAAAACATTTTGGTTTTTCACTTTTCAAGAAGTGAAATTTACATAGAAGAACATCATTCAACAAAACAATGGGTAATTAATCATTCAAACAATTAGATCCTAATTTTTTGTTTCATTATGGTGAAAAAAAAAACAATTAGATCGAAAAAATATGATTTTTTTTTGTCGTCAATTATATTATATATTAGAATAGAAAATACAATTCACCATGAAGTACAGTTAACCAATCTCTATAATATGGAGTGTTATTTAGGTAAATAAAATATTTAGTTAGTCTCTAACCACTTAACAAAAATCATTTTTATGTTTTGTTTTGTTTTTCTGTTATGTAGTGTTTGAAGTAAAACAGTTAAAAAAAAAATCACCAAATTTAGCAGTGTTAGAATTTTTATTTTCTTGTTTGTAAGATATAGTTAGTTTTATATATTTAGTGGGTAAAACCAATAAATGATTTAACATTGAGTAAAAAATAAGAAATATTGGGCAAAAAAGAGGAAATAATTAAATAGCAATAAAAGTTTTGGTAAAAACCTAAAAAGAATAATGAAAATTTGGGACAAATTTCAATAAAAATTCAATAAAGATGTTAAGAGGAAAAAACTAACATTGAAGCGAGAGAACTCGAGCTTGAGGTGTTTAAGAAAATGATCATCACATTTCTCAAAAGCTCTTTCTTCATCTTCCACAAAGAAGTTTTTACTTGCTTTCCTAAACAATTTTCTGTGATCCTTATGTGAATTCCCCAATGTACTTATCAATGCTTTCTCATCAACTCCCATTCCTACATATATTTTTTTGTTCAAATTTATTATTATTCCATATTCTCTCAATCATTCTTAATTTGCTCAATTTACATAGAATTTATTATTAATTTTTATATGTACCTGAGATTGCTTGATGAACGCTTTCAAGATCAAGATGAGGAGCCATTTTTTTTCTTCTATTTTTTAATTGTTTTTTCTGCTTTGGTTTATGAGGAAAGTTATGGAAGCTAAACAAAGCATTTTATATAATGCTATTTAAGGGTAATCTTGTGATTTAGAGATGAAGATAGGGGTGTTTTCGGTATTTTAACATCAATGTGTTACTATTAATGAGAGTATTTAGTTTAAGAATTGTGTTCAGATTGAAGTCATTAGTAACGCTCCATGAAATTTGTTGTATCTGTTAATACTTTATTTACAACGAAATATACTAATTAAAAGTAACTGTTTTTGGTTTTACTGGAATTTATTAAGTTTGACTATATTATATTAAATGTACTTGCGTGTCGTGATATCTACTTAGGGTTTTTAAAAATTATGTTTTTGATTGGACAGATTTTTTGAAAAATTATATTGATTAAGTGATTAAAATAGTTTTTTGTGCATTATTTTTTGTCGGACATAAATTTCACTTATTTTTATTTTTTCGTAGTATTAAAGTTGATTTCATGATTATGAATCAAATTTTATTATTTATGACAAATAAAAACTTGCGCAGGTTGATTTTTTGTTTTTTGTTTTTTTTTTTACGACTGAAAGTCTGAAACTAAAAGTTAGAGAAACCAGAGTATTGGAAACAGAGCATAACTTGAAACAAATAAACAAATAAACTTGAATTTTTGTTTTTGTTTTGCACCAAATAATTTATTCTATTTTTAAGCGTTTACATCCATTTATATAAATCGATATGAAATTTATAGCTGGAACAACAATAAAATAGACACTTGAATAGATAGAAGATTGGTAAAACACCAGCAAAAAAATAAATTAAATTAAAAGAATTCCATCAAATCTTATTCCAACAAAAGTATTCTATATAAATTTCGTTTTTGGCAAAAGATATGTATAATTATATAACACATACACTGCTATTACGAGATTTAAATATCATATGCTGAATAATTATAATATAAAAAATATCATAAACATATTACAAACCAAATATAAACAAGATTCGAAGATCATGGCAAAAGAGACGGCATATCTCTTAAACTAATACATATTTAAACCCAAAAAATCATAATACATTCACATTATTATGTTCATACTGTTAATTCATTTCTTATAACCATATAATATGAACTTAATGTATTTTAAAAGAGATTTGAGTAGATGAGAATCTTTGGTCAAAATTACTTGGCAATATTGTAAGACTAGTAAAATGATTATAATACAATTCAACAAGAAACTCATGATGTTTAGTTAAATTATTGTTTGAATATCTGTCAATGGGGTCGTGGAACCACAATTATTGTCACATGTCACATGTGTCCCTCTCACATAATAATACATATATTGGGTCAACTAATTTGCATGACCTGTCTTTAGTGCACTGTGGTGTATGACTAGAATTTTATAAAGATTAATTTAACTATTAAAATGTACTCCCTTTTTATAATATATATATATAGTTTTTAAATTTGTTTGTTAAAGATAAATATTTTAAACTTTTAATGTGATTTTAGTTGC
The DNA here is from genome assembly GCA_900406375.1 of Iberis amara. Classification (NCBI taxonomy): domain Eukaryota; kingdom Viridiplantae; phylum Streptophyta; class Magnoliopsida; order Brassicales; family Brassicaceae; genus Iberis; species Iberis amara. Next base: position 15,924 of record OVAV01000288.1, on the reverse strand, counting down.
ATATTGTAAACTTCAACACATCAATTGACAAAATTTAAATTTTCTAAAATAGTATTGTTGAAATTTATAGGAAATTATTTAATTAAAAAAACAATGCATTTAATAATTAATACTGATGTGTTTTTTTAATATGTGTCAAAATTATAAAACATCTAATATTAGAAAATAGAGGGAGTCTTTATTTTCATGATTATCCGTATAATTTTGTGTTAAAATAATTTAAGAAAACATGATATATGTCAAATCATCAAGTTTATAAATTGTAATAATAATATATATAAAGCTGATTTTAAAACAGAAAAAAAAAAATCTATAATATGTGAGATCCTATATAACGAGCCTTGCATGAGTGTGTAAATAAGATCACGTTTTACACGAGGAGACAACATGCAATAAATTTGAGGACAGCTATGTGATTTTGAGCCTTATCAATGATTTGCATATCGCTATCTCTTTTGATTGATTTTGGTGAAACTTATACATCACTCATAACTTATAAAGATCCTATCGTTTTCAATTCTCTTAAATGTTATTTATATATAAGTTATGAGTGATGTATAAGTTTCACCAAAACCAAATAAAAGAGATTGCGATATGTGAAGATAATATAATTTGTTATCATCCATGTTGACTCTAGAACATTCTCATAGTTTTTTTTTTTGGTAAACCGGTTAAAATGTTATTACCTTTTTTGAGTTTTTGTTTACAGGAAAAACTAGTAGCGGCAGACAAAAGAAAAGACAATTACGACAATAACCAAAGACAAACGGAAAAACACCACCAATAGCAAAGCAAAATCTAATAGAATAAGATAAAAAGATGAGAAACTAGAAGAAAGTGATCGAAGGCCAAATACACGCCGCTAGAACCGAGAGCAGAAAACCAAGTTGCCACGAGCTCCGCACAAAGGATATGGCAAGGGAAAACAGACGTCACCTACAGCTTCCTGGAGACCAGCGCAAACGAGCAAGCAAACCTATCAAACAACAAACTTACTTTCAGAGAAGGAAACCCAACAGTGGCTTTCGAACGAGAAACGCAAGCCAGCCGAAGCCGGGAGCCCGAATAAAGAAATGATGGAAAGCTCGACACCATTCCGATCTAGCCAAGATTCGCGTGGAGGGCTAGCTACACCGCACCACCTCCCGACATTTCCCGAACCCTACTAGGGAACCAGCCACAAAAAAAATCTGCCATCACCGAGAACATGCCCTAAGCCAGAAAACACACCAAACCTGCCAAAATTCAAAGAAAAAGCACAAGCTAGAAGCAACTCTTATTGAGAAGGCTGTAGCAACTTCAAAACGGCGAGCTTCAGAGAGAGACCGGTTACTAGGACACCGAAGTAGCCCAGCACCGCATCATGACACCTTGCCACCGGAACCTCTCGCCACAGAGGACCTCTAAGCCCTCAAACCGAAGCTGACTTACTAGAAGGACGGTCAGCCAAGAAGCCACACCACCCCTAACCGAGAAGCTAGCGAAGATAGCTAGATCTGGTGTCCAGAGAACCAACCAACTACGAACCCACGACCAACCTAGAGAGAGCATGAACTGAGAATGGCGAGCGAAGACTACCTTTGGTGTTGTCTTCAAGGCACCGAAGCGAAAACCTCCCCAACTCCTTCACCTGAAGGAGGCAGCCTGGAATCGAGACTCAAAGCCGAAGACCCCGCAAGTGAAGGGAACCGCTAACCTGTTCCAAACTTTCACCGAACCCCTCGCACCAGAACCTGCTTTCCTTATCTTCTGAAGAAATCAAGCTCCAATAGAAGAAGGACTAGCAAAAGAGGGGAAAAGGGGCTGCTCGACCATCGCTCTAGTGAGGCAGGGCGCAAGGGGAGCCGGCGATGCCTCGACAGAGCACTGGAGAAGCCAAAAACCAAGAGCTGCGAAAAAAGTAAAAAAGAGAAAGGAAAAGCGGGGAGAAAGGAGAAACAACGATGAAAGAGGGGGGCCCCTCCCGGCGATGGCCGCAGCCAGGCATCGAAGGGGCGGCGGCGCACGATTTAGATTTTTTTAGGGTTAGGCGAGAGAGAGAGAGAGAATTGCACGATTTATCTTTAACCATACTATAACATTCTCATAGTTTATACAAAATATATACTCCATCCGTTTTGTTTTAAATGTCTTTTTAGAGTTTTGTTTTTTTTCAAATTAACTGTTTTTTAGGTTTTTAATGAAAAATGGTTGTTTTTATAAAAAAAATGTAAATTTCTTAATTTGTGTGAAATAACTTTAGACAATAGTTATTTCGAAACAAAGGGAGTATTTTTTTCTCGTAAACTAGTAATAGTTTGGATCAAAAGCTTTAATCTCTTCTTAAAGTGAGTGATACCATCGAATAAACTATTTATCGAATTTTCTAATGGATCTAAAATGTGATACCATTTTCGACTGATCATTAGATACGATAGTCACAATTCTGCACTCAATAAAAATTCAATCACTGATCTGAACTAACACAGCGACTTCTCTTCAAATATTCTTATTTTCTCAAACACAGTAAATTATAAAAATTGATAAGTAACACCGTATAAAAAGTCGTTAAGAATTTCATATTAATGAATCTGTAAAAGCTTATTTGCAAGATGAACTATTTTATTTCAAAACAACGTTAAATGGGATACAATTGAAACAAATTTATATGTTATTTTACTCGGTAATATGGTCTATCATATATATAATATTATGTTGCAAAAATCATTTATAAAAAATAAATAAAAGAAAAACCACGTATTTATGAAATTTCATAGTACAGTTTCGCCAAATTTAATTCTACATATAAGTATATAACTACCTACCCAATAAAACCTTTGTAATAATATGGGAATATCTAGTTATTTTAACTTCTGTAATCTCTTTATCAGTTTGTGTCTTTTTGTAACCACTAGTTTATAACATTTATAAACTCTTTACTTTTAGAACCTGTTAAAGTAACTTTCTCATAAAACCATTTTTTTTTGTCATAACTCAAATTTGTTTTACTCCATTAATATTGGTATGGACTCCTAAAATTGCAAGTTAACAAAAAAAAAATTTCCTTAACATTTTAAATATGAAAAAATATCTCCACGACACATGTAATTTTTTAAAATCAAATATGAAACACTTATATTTAAGATAAATATATTTTTATACATAATTTGAAACTCAGAGTCAAGCACACATGCTATTAAGCAATAATTAATCTGTGATAAATAAGAAAAGTATCAACTTTGTTATTGTTAGATTAACAATACTTTCATATTTTGGACAGATTGTACAAAAAGTTATAAAAAAGAGTACTAATTAGCAATTATATAATTAATAAAGGACCCTAAATTTTAATGTCCTTGAAACTAACACACAACAAAAATAGGTTAATTACGTCATTACAGTTACATCTTTGAGGGTATTTATGTCAAATAAGATCTCTTGAAACATAACTTCACACATCTTGTAATTAACGAAGAGAGAGAGAAAGAACAAGAAAAAAAAACAGAAGAAACAGAGAGAATCTCAAATGGCCACCATTAGAGTACCAGATGAAGTTCCTTCACCAGCTCAAGATTCTGAAACTCTCAATAAAGCTTTTCGGGGTAGATATAAGCATTTTTGTGTTTTTTTGGCTCAAGATTCTGTGTTTTTAGAAATCTTTGAAACAAAAAAAAAAAGTTTGAATTTTTGTTTTTTTTTGTAGGTTGGGGAACAGATGAGAAAGCGATTATACGTGTATTAGGAGCAAGAAATGAGAGTCAAAGAAAGAGAATCAGAGAAAGTTATAAAGAGATTTATGGCAAAGATCTTATTGATGATCTTACTTCTGAATTGTCTGGTGATTTCTTGGTACATACATTACCTCTCTCTATTGAAAATTATTACATTTTGTGACAAAATGTTAAATACTCCCTCCGATTTCGAAAAAGCGTCGTTTTAGCTTTAATTTTCTTTGTTACAAAAAATATTATTTTATGTTTTAAACATAAAAATTAAATGAATTTAATTTTTTGTACTAATAGAATAATTGTATATATTTTTTATTGGTTGATTTATAATACATAATGCAATTTTGATGAAAACTAAAAAATTTTAATCAGCGTAAAAAAAATTACTCTTTTAAATCAAAAGGAGTAGTCAAAATAAAATTGGCATAGGAATTCAGTGGAAAGTAAATACGTTTTTTAATATGTTTTTTAGTGAAATCAAATTTAACGCTTATACAAAAACCTTTACAGAATTATGGAATTATAATGTTTAATTCACATACTCTCTCTGTTTTTTTATATTGGATATTTTAGATTTTAAATTTGTTTTTTAAGGATAGATGTTTTAAGTTTTAAATGTAATTTTAATTTTAAAATGCAAATAACTCATTTAATGAGAAAATTTGAATTTACTACAATATTATTGGTTTTTAAATTAATGTATTTGTAATCAATAATTAATGTGTTTTCTTAATGTGTGAGAACTCTAAAAAATCTATTAATTAGAAACATAGGGAGTATATCAGTAAGAAACCTTAAAGCCTAAAGATTTTTGTCTCAATTCATATTTTTTTTCGTTTATCATAATTGTTTTTATTTTGTGGGGATGTATTTGTAGAAAGCTGTGATTTTGTGGACTAATGATCCAGCAGAGAGAGATGCAAAGCTTATAAACAATGTTTTAAAAGGAAAAAAGAAAGACATAGAGAATCTAAAAATTATAATAGAGATCTCTTGTACAACTTCTCCAAGTCATTTAATTGCTGTAAGACAAGCTTATTGTTCACTCTTTGAAGCTTCTCTTGAAGAACATATTGCTTCTTCAGTACCTTTTCCTCTTGCAAAGGTCTTTTCTCTTTTTCTTCTCAGTTACGGCTCACAAATTTTAGGGATCCCCGAACAAAAATAAAATTCAGACCCCTTCAATTTAATTTATTAAAAAACTAAAAAATAAATTAATCAAATTGTAATGAAATAAATTTTTATTATAATTTTTTTTATAAATATAAATAAAATACAAAATAACTATTTATTATAGTTACTTTTAAATCACTATTCAAAAAATGAACTTTTTTAAAAAAATAGACCCTAAAATTATCGGCTTAGAAGAGGGACCCGAGCCGATTGTCCCTAGTGTCCCTCCACTGAGCCGCCTCTGCTTCTTCTCACAACATTTTTTGTTTCATTTTTCTGAATTTGAGAAGCTAATAAGTTTGATGTTTTGATTTGTGTAGCTTTTGGTGACTTTGGCAAGTTCTTTTAGATATGAGAAAGAAAAAGTTGATGGAGAAGTAGCAATAATTGAAGCAGAGATGCTACGTGAAGCTATAAGGAAGAAGCAATTAGATCATGATCATGTTCTTTATATATTAGGAACTCGTAGTATTTATCAACTTAGAGAAACTTTTGTTGCTTACAAGAAGAATTATGGCAACACATTAGATAAGGTTAAGAACTTAAGATCATAATCTTTTTGGTTTTCATGGTTTTTTACTTTATGTTATATTTTACATGTTTGTGTTGTATGGACAGGATGTTGATGAATGTCCAGGAGATGCTGATTTGAGAAGTCTATTGCAAATAGCAATCTTATGCATTGATTTTCCAGAGAAACATTTCGCAAAGGTATATTATATTGTTGCCAAAGTATTTATTAAGTGACTTTGGTCAAATGGTTAAAAGTCTAGTTATCGACTCTACGTAGTTGAGGAACCTATTAGTTATAGATTGGAAGTAGGACTGGACTTTCGGGTATTTAGTTCAGTTTCGAATTGGAACCGTTCGGTTACGGTTTTTTCGGATTCTAAATTTTAATACCCAATCGCTATTTTTCAAATTTTCGGTTCGGTTCTTATCGGTTCCGGATCGGTTTGGTTCTATGTAAAGAAACCAAAAATTACTCAAAATTTTCGGTTTCATAAACGATTTTGGGTATTTCATACCCAAAATATAAAAATACCCGATACAACGAATATTACCCCCCAAAAATAAATTACCCGAAATAGTTTAAAAGACCTTATCAAAAATAACTTTATTAAAGACCTTATAAAAAATATATGTTCAGTTATTCCCTTTCGTTTCTCGGGTAAGCATCGAAACCGAAATGATACCCACGATACTTCATCTCATGAACCATCAGATAATTTGGGTGGAATCGCGATCCAGAATCGTTTTTTTTTCGGGTTCTTCGGTTTCGGTTTTTTTCCCAGTCTAATTAGAAGTTGTTTACTTTTTAACTTTGGTTTTGGTTTACAGGTTATAAGAGATTCGATGGAGGGATTTGGAACAGATGAAGATTCATTGACAAGAGCTATTGTGACACGTGCAGAGATTGATTTGATGAAAGTAAGAGGAGAGTACTTCAATATGTATAATTCAAGCATGGATAATGCTATTATTGGTGAAGTTTCTGGAGATTATAAAGACTTCCTCATCACCTTGCTTGGATCCAAAATCTGATCTTTCTTTTCCTCCTTGTTCTGTTATTGTATTATTCAATTGTGACTTAATTATCAAAGCTTTGTCTTCCAACTCCAAATTGATATGTTTAAAAATAATCAAATCAATCTTCTTTCTTCAATTTGTTATGATATAATATAGGGATGGACATTCGGTTTTTTCGGTTTTTATTTTTTTTTCTTTTTTGGCCGAACTGAAAAGTTCGGTTCGGAATTCGGTTTGTTTGGTTAGGTTTTTCATATTTGAAGTTCAGTTTTTTCGGTTCAAAAATCTTACTTTCGGATAAAAGTTTTGGTTTTTTAGGTTTTTTCGATTTATTTTCGGTTTGTTCGGTTAATTTTAGCAAGTTCGGTTCGTTCGGATCAATTCGGTTATTTTAGTAAAAAAAAATTATTGCCAAACCGAAAGCCGAACTAAAATAAAAATTGTGCCGAACTGAACCGAACTAACCGAATAAACCAAACCGAACCGAATTTAGTTCGGTTATTTGGTTCAGTTTATTTGGTTCGGTTTGGTTTAAATGCCCACCCCTATATAATATATGTAATCAATCTGAGGAAGCTATTGTCAGACAATTCTACTTTTCTCATGTAATTGATTCACTTAACCAGAATTTACTCAATTCAGTATCTTACAAAACCAACAAAGTCCCTCTCATGTAGCCATTTAAACATCTAACTCATGTCTTGTAATACCCTCAAAGTGCACATTGACTTTCTAAAATTTGCTTTTAACTCTCATCGACCTTTCCATCCTCTCTGCTAAATCCATTGTCCACCTCCATTTCAACCATCTCCTTCGACGATTCGTCGTTCGGCTCTTGCATCTTCATCTTCTTCTTCTCTGGTTCATCGGTTTCCTCTGAATGACCATTTACAGCTTCTACTACTGAATCACTCTCCATGTCATGATTACCATCTTCAATCTGTGGCATGTAATTCTGGTTTTGTTCATACAAGCCTTGTACCTGTCCCAACTCGAAACATTAGTTTCCGAAACAAAAACGAAATTCGTTAACATCAAGCCAAGTAGTCTATGTATGTTACCTGATAGAATTGATTCATCCTATCGTGAACTATGTGTGCCATTTCTTCAACATCATGAACAAGATACGGATTTCCAACTTCTTCGACTCTACGATCTGTATAAGCCGTTGTGTTCTCACTCAAATCGAGACCGAGCCGGTCAGGTCTTTGGAGAAGAAGTTGAAACGTTGGTTGTAGCTCATAGCATTGTTCAAAGAGAGAACGACGACAGAACACATATAAACCGAGCCGAGCACGTGACATTGCAACTACTAACCTTCTTACATCACGTAGATGACCTACAAACCGTGTCCGCACAAGAGACAGTAAAATAAAATCATTCTGTTGTCCTTGGAACTTGTCAACAGTTGTCACCTGACGAAAGAAAAACCAAAGAGTCAAAACAAAAAACTAACTCCGAGTTACTTTGGTGGGGCGTAGGGCTGGGCAACAAAACCGGAACCGAAGAACAGAAAAAAACGGTTCTGGATCGGTTCAGGTTCCACCCAAATTACCCGATGGTTCCTGAGATGAAGAACCATGAGTATCAAGTAGGAACCGGAACCGAACTGAGAACCGAGAACCGAATACCCGAACATATATATACATTTATATTTCGGGTTAGGTTTAGTCACTTAACAAATTTTATTATCGGGTACTTTTTCGTTTTATCAGGTACTTTTTGTCTTAAACTTTCGGGTATTTTATTCTATTATCGGGTACTTCTCGTTTTATCGGGTATTTTATTCTATTATCGGGTACTGTTCGTCTTAAATTTTCGGGTATTCTATTCTAGTATCGGGTACTTTTTTGTTTTATCGGGTATTTTTTAAAAACATTCGGGACTGAAATACCCGAAATCAATTAAGAACCGAAAAATTCGGGTAATTTTCGGTTCCTCAAACATAGAACTGAACCGACCCGGAACCGAACCGAAAATTTGAAAAGAATCGATTGGGTATTAAAATATTCAAGAACCGAAGAACCGGAACCGAATACCCGAAAGCCTAGCCCTATTTGGGCGCATAAAACCATTATCGTATTAAGATCTAATGAATAGTTGAGTAGGATGTTTTACCTTGCTTGGCGGGCCGATGAAAGCATAAGGAACACAACGACGGTTGATAACATCACGGATTAAGAGCTTCTGTCCATTATATGTCGTTAATATCGATATCTTATTAGCAGGATATCCTAACAATCTCATGTATATATAGACGCTGACGATATATTCAGCTTCTCCTTGATTTTGATAAAACCATGGAGATGGTGTCGTCTCTCCTTTCCCTTCGTAATCAGGCACATTTATCAATTGATATTCATATGAGAATCCAGCATTTGCTCTATGAAAGATTGGTAATTCCTTAACAATGGAAAGATCTCCTAAATCTCTGTATCTCCAGTTATAGAGTTTGGCTAAACTTGGTCTGGCTCTTCCTTGAGCATTGAGTTCGATGTAAGGGATACCGAGACGAACGAACCTTGTAAACAAACTCTGATCCATGTGACTGTATTTCTGGAAAGCCATATTCTTTACCACAGGAGGTAGCTGGTGGTGGTCACCGATCAATATACAGCGCTTGAGTCGTGCATGTCCATCTTCTTGCCTTTGAAGTAACATTGGTATAAAAGTCTCAATTTCCAAAATTTGAGCACTTTCTTCCATTAATAAGTTATCATACTTGAACCCTAACTGAAGAAAATCTCTTCTCTTTAATGCGGCATGAGTACACGTCATTGCTACAATCTTTGCTTGTTTAGTCATCAGGTAATTTGCTCTATCAGCAGTTGATTTGAGTAGCTCAAAGGCTCTACACTCTTCTAGCTCTTGGAACACTGTTTTGAGATGAGAGAAACAACCTTTAGCTGCTCTCATGTCTTTCTCAAATGACTCTCCACTAAAAACAGGTTTCGGGGTGTCTGAGAAGAAATATTTGAACGGGAAGCGATCTCGAACATAAGATGGATTGCTTTCGTTTCCTGCACAAGCAGCGAGAAATAGCTCCCAGCGCGAATACACATGAAGCAACCAGAAGTAACCTGCTGTTTCACAAGTATAACCTACATCCTCTGGAAGCTGAAGAGATCTTGCTAGTCTCTCAACCTCGCTGAGTAATTCCAGACGCCGAACAAGCATGGCGTTTACACGGCCTTGTCTGCTAAAATCAAGATCCGTCGCAAGTTCTTGTTCGCCTTGACCCAAACGAAGCAGATACCGTGCAGGAACATCCCTCTGAGAAAAAAAAAAAAAAAAAAAATCCGTATTATATTTGTGTCGCAGAACCCGTTCGACATGTAAAGCATTATATATTACTCTTTATATACCTCCATTATCTTCTCAAAGAGATCATTCAAAGCCTGATTTGAATGAGTGATAATTAAGGTTCTCTGAGAAGGACAATTATGATATAGAACATTCAAGATTTGTACTGCTGTATCAGTCTTTCCGGTACCTGGTGGACCAACCACCATAGTTAGTCCAGGCTGAATACCAGAGATGATGGCTCCAACCTGCAGGAAAATGGTAGGCATGGTTCGATTACAAATAGCAACTTAAGATCAAGCACCTTGAATCTGAATCTTGGTATATTTGTCATTTAGCACAGAGGAAAGGCCTCATCACGAGGGTAACAAATGCTTTGACTATCAAGTGAAACTTTCTCCCAAAGGAAAAAGAATGGCATGGGAACAATATTTTCCACTCAAATAGACAAAACTAAACCATATGAGCAAAAGTTAATATACGTTATTAACTTTCAGATATCAAACACAATGGGGCGGTACAAAGATGATGAAGACCATCTTCGTATAGCTTGATAGTTATGTAAGGATATATGAAATCTTAGACGATCAATTTTCCATCATTCATACAGTATCAAAAATAAGAAAAATCTGATGAGCATAGCCAGCACAATTACATATTACCAAATGGCTCCTAATCAAATCAATATACTGCTCTTAGAATGTAAAAGAATTAGAAGTACCTGTGTAGGTGTAAATTTAACTGAATTCTGCTTTGGCTGGTCCTGAGGATAAGGCCCTGGGTCAGGTGGGGTATAAGCCTCCACAATAAGTTTCTCTTTTGGGGAAGCATCCACCATATCAACATCATCTGCTGATTTCGCTTCAGAAATCTTATTTCCAGAAAGAGCATTAGCATTCCCTTTTAGTGTCTTTGGAAGATTGATTCGAAACGGAGGCTTTGGATCCAAAACTTTAGCACCATCAGCACTGACGAAAGATACCTAGTGTCCAAGAATTATAAGAGACATCGAAAATGAAGTATCTCAAGATCACATCATATACCAAAGAAAATAATTACTAACCTCATAATCTGGGAAACTTTCACTGAGATGATTTGCATCAAGGAAAGTATCCTTGAAGTCCACTGTTTCCAAAAGATCAGGCATATTAGGCCACTGTGCAGCAGAAGGGTTGCCATACCCAAGAAAAACGTTATGCAGCCACTCCGGAACAATACAATATTCATTCATGAGATCTCTGATAGATTCCAGGATAGCCTTGAAGTTGTTCTCCTTTGGTTTCCTCCTCATTAGCACATTAAATGTGCTATACACGTCCTCTGCCCCTTTTTCAGCAATGTCTGTAACATCTATGTGATACTGTGCAGCATCTAAAGCGACAGTCACTGTCCTCATTTCACCTTTTGGGGGTTTCCATTCATCCCGTTTAACTTTTCCTGTAAAATCATTCATCAGATTACCCTCCTCATCTTTGATCTCGATGATTTCACAACCACGAACATACTGAAGCCCCAGCCTCTGTGGAACTGTAGCTTTAGCTGCTTCCTCTGGACCCAATGGCTCAAATGAAGGGCGTATACAGAGCAAAAACAATACATCATGCTCCTTAAGGGAATTCCATTCAGATCTTATCTGTGCTCGGTAACTCTTAATATTAAAAGTAACTTCTGCAGTCACGGATGCTGGCTTTTCTTCTCCAATATTAGGCTGTTTCACCTGAGCGATTTTGAAGTCATTAATTGGAACAGCCATCCGTGACCAACCACGAAAAGCAGGTTCTCCTTCATTATTTATGTGCGCAAGAAGATGTGGTACAGCTTCCTGTATATCTTCTCGAATTTCATAGGTAGATTCTAGACGGAAGAGATTAAAATTTCTAAGGAGGTAATCATGGAGCGTCAGAAACTGAAGATTAAGCTTTGGAAGAGCAAGGCAACCTTCCCCTGAATAGTTAATGCTTGGAATAACACTTTCGTCCCACATAATTTGCTCATTTGGGTACAAAGGAAGAGCGTTTATGGCTTCTTTCTGAGATTGTTGCTTTTCAAAAGAGGACACAACCACCTCAGTCAGAAAATCCTTACTTTCTGCCCAAGGATCATGTCTTGAAATCAGTTTGAGCTGGACAAAAGAAAATGAAAATGAGTACCAATTAGGTGGCAAGGTGTATCTTTGTTGCAAGATGAACTAAAGGCAAACAGAAGTATATTTAAAAAATACTAAAATCTGTAGCATCAAGCAAAAGCAGGTACATGCATTCTTTCCAATCTCCAAGCTCAAATAAATCTTTTAACTGAATGCTTACACTACTCTGCATAATATTGTCATATGAATTAGTGTCAACCCATATATCTTTAGCCTGTCAACTCAGACTTTGTACTGCGTTTTTGCTAATCAATGAGCCTATGGTATTCACTGAAGCTCACAACTATAAGACTCTTAGTAAATGAAACTAGCGGAAAAGATATGATCATTATAATATTGCCTCATGTTATCCTTATATCCTGATGCAGAGTTTGTATTGTAATGCGTCAAGATGATATTCTTCGCATGTGAACCTACAACTATAAGTTTTCAAGATGCATACCTTTGAGCAGACAACATCCTTTAAATCCTCAAGAGGAAGCACTGACAATCTCCTACGAAGATCAGAGCTCTTGTGAACCGAACCAATGTTAGCCAAAGACAGATCTCGCAACTAAAGCAAACAGGATAACCAAAAATAAGAACACGGAAAAAAAGCAGATTGAGGGCCAAAATTCACTATTAACAAAACCAGAAATCTAGTACACGAGACTAACGATTTAGTGACTAATCATGGTTACGAGGGTAATACCTTGGGTATTTTCTTAAAGGCCAGCAGCTGAAACGCCATAAACCGATCGTAATGAAACTGAAGTGCTTCATCATCAGTTAATTGTGTTCCATCGTGGTCCTTTATCTCAAACTTTTCATAGAACTGTAACAAGTCAACTAACTGAGCAAACAGCTTCCCTTTTTCATGTTTGTATAGGGCACTTAGTCGACATTTGGCAACAACTGCTATATCCGCCACAAGAGGTCTTAAGTATCTGTGATAATTAAGATGGAGACAGAGAAAGAAAGATTCAGTCGATGAATGGCACATAAATGGACTCGGGGTATCAACACAATAACAGGATATTATCAGTACCAAAAGAAACAAATAGAATGCAGGATACAGGTTTTAGTCTACAAAATACATTCATATAGTGCCTGGTGTTAAATATATATACCTTCTTGTTGGAAGTTGGTTCAGCATATCAATGAGAAATTCCATGAATCTCTCGCAATATAAGACAGAAGAATCATCGACCAACTGAGATCCAGCAGTATCATCAACCTCATCCGCAAAAACCCCATGATCAAGCACCTAAAAAAAAGAAGAGATGAATTTTGCATTCCTAAGCGACGGAAATATAAGAACATAGACCACTTCAGCCGAAAACAGTCATATCACCTCGACAAATTCTTCTATTAGACCTCGAACAAAATTTGCTTCAGGTGATGAGGATGGATCAAACTTTTCTCCGTTTGACTTTGCCTCAGCTGCCCATTTCTTTGATGACCTCTTCCACTTCTTTATAAGATCCGGTTGAAGGCAGAGCTCCATCTAGAGTTATGCGAACAAAGGTGGTTATCAGAGCTAATTCAAAATATTTAACCATCCTTAGCAAAAATCGTATGAAAGGACCCCCACCTGGAAACGTCCATAAGACAAACTGTGCCAAGATTGCAATCCTGCCAGACTTAGAACAGTCTCATTAACCACCGCATCTTCCAGACTCTGTACCATCACACAGTCGATGATATTAAAGAAAACAAAAATATCACAAGGAAAAAAATTGTGCATAAACACAAATTAAAAGCTTGTCCGCGTGAAACTGAAATTGATAGGATATATACTGAGTAACACACACTTATTTGTCCACAATTACTGCTCACTATATCATATATTTTCTGATCTTGAGCCGTGTGCAGCAGAATTCTAAAACACTTGCTACCTATATAACAAAATCATATGAAAGAAACAGAACAAACCTGGAAAGCATTAATCATGAAGACCAAATAATTTGTCTTCTCAGCAATATTCAATTCTCTTCCCTACAATGGTAAGCCAAAGACAAATTGAATACACGAGTGGTTTAACAACTAGTGATCATCATTTTATCACTATCTTCTGAATATGTGAAGCCATTCAAATTAATACTATCAACACTAATACAGATCGAAGAGAAGAAACCGAGATTCCAGGTATTACATAATGTTTTAAGCACATTACAAGTCGGATCCGCAAAACTACAAACCTCTTTAAGACGAAGAACCTTCTGAAGAAACTTTTTGAATAGTTCGTCCCGATCATGAAAGCAAATCCAAGCTTGCACATTCTCCCGGAACTACAAAGCGTGAAGCGAATTTAAATTCAATATCTGCAACTGCAGTAATAATGTTTCATCATTTGCGAACACTCGATCCAATGTGAAGAGAGAAAAGTTACCTTCTCGTTAATCATAAGAATCATGGACATGACATGCTCAAACGTGGCTGTCTCAGGGTCAAAATTGGGCCACAGATAGTTCTCCAAGTACTGACTCACTTCAAGAATCATGACTCGCTGAAGCGGAACTGGTTTTCGACCACTAGTTACCTTCAGCTCCGTCATATAAATCTCTTTGACCACCTCCGGATCGAATGGTTTCTCAGGAAGCTTGCCTCCGATCTTAATCCAGCTCTCCTCAGCGATTTTCGTCAACCTATCTTGCTGAATCTCGGATAATGTAATGGAGCTGGGTAAATTGGATCCAGGTTTCGACTCTAGGGGCTTCTCAGCAAGATGGCTAGCTATTTCCAGTGGATACTCCGCCACTCTATGTCGCTTGAAGTCGTAAGTCCCTGTTCCATAGACTTTCGTCATTTCCACGAAAGCTCCTTTCTCCGCAAGAGTTCAGAGACTGTGGAGAGAGTACGTTTGTAATTTAGGGCTTTAGCCTCTCGGAGGAAATTATCGTCGACGACGAAGATAAAGGCGGTTTAATACTTAAATCAATCTGACCCGACCTGACCCGACCCGGCTAAAGCTAGTTTAGTTACAGATGGGCTTGGGCTGAGATCTGAGCAAAAGAAGTATTTATTTTATAAAGGGTGACAAATTTTCTCCCTCTACTATTGTTAATTGTTATTCCTATTTTTCACCAAAACTTTTGAATTTTACATCAAAAAAAAAATTTACTCTTTAATATAACTCATCAACTTTAAAAACCGTTTAATTTTATCCATTTTACACTAAACTGGATTTGACTTAATTAACCAAAAAATTGTGTTTTCGTTAATAGTGTTTAATTCGGGTTTTAAGCAATGTCCAATTTCGGATTCGATTGAAGAAATTTGACCTGATTAATAAAATTTTGACCCTATTTGGTTTTAGAATATTAAAGTTTGACATTTAGTCCATACCCAAATGTAGACTCAATTTGGTTAGATGTTTTGATTTTGGTATAGGTTAAATGTCAAATTTTGGACTTTTGAAACCAAATCAAGTCAAAATTTCATCAATCGGGTCAAATTTTTTTCGATTCGGTCCAAAATTGGACATTGCTTGAAATCTAGATTTAGCCCAAACGAAATTAGTTAAATTACAACTTGTTGGTTAATTAGGATAAATATGGTTTATTGTAATATGAGTAAAAGACGGTTTTTAAAATTTATAGGATATATTAAAAAGTAATTTTTTTTTTATGTAAAATAGTGATGCAATTGGAAAAGTGATGTATAGCAATAATAGAGGGAATGAAAAGTTTGTCATCCTTTATGGGGTGATTGGTTGCATGTTGTAAAGACTGTAACTTCTTTTTTTTTGGTAAGTAAGACTGTAACTTCTTTTAATAGCCACTACCGTCAATTTAACAATAATCAGACTTTTTAGCTTTTTTATTTTTAAAGTATCTACAGCCATATATTTTTTTTACTCTTGTTTTCAAAACTTTTTTAGAAGCCACGCAAGAGGGCAGTAAGTTTTTTTAGAGTATGAAAAATTAATTAAAAAACAAATTATAATTATTTCTCTTTCTCTAAAGTTTTTAAAACCTTTCTACAAACTAATATTTTATTTAGTATAAAAAAATTATTGATTAATTAATTAATATCTTTTTAATTATGTTATTTTAAGATCCATTTTAATAAGATTATAAATTT